>SJYT01045002.1:98671-123121 GCA_006410635.1 Cephalophus harveyi
GATCACTGAGGAAGGCTTTCTTACCTCTCCTTGCTATTCTTAGGAACTTTGCATTCAAATGAGTATATCCTTCTTTTTCTCCTTTGCCTTTAGCTTCTCTTCTTTTCTCAGCTATCTGTAAGGCCTCCTCAGACAATCATTTTACCTTTTTGCATTTCTGTTTTCTTGGGGATGATCTTGATCTCTGCCTCCTGTACAATGTCACAAATCTCCATCCATAGTTCTTAGTCCCTCTGTCTATTAGATCTAATCCCTTGAATCTATTTCTCATTTCCACTGTATAATCGTAAGGAATTTGATTTAGGTCATACCTGAATGGTCTAGTGGTTTTCCCTACTTTCTTCAATTTAAGTCTGAATTTGGCAATAAGGAGTTCATGATCTGAGCCACAGTCAGCCTCCACTCTTGTTTTTGCTGACTGTATAGAGCTTCTCCATCTTTGGCCGCAAAGAATAGAATCAATCTGATTTCAGAATTGACTATCTGGTGATGTCCATGTATAGAGTCTTCTCTTGTGTTGTTAGAAGAGAGTGTTTGCTATGACCAGTACATTCTCTTGGCAAAACTCTGTTAGCCTTTGACCTGCTTTGTTTTGTACTCCAAGGCCAAATTTGCCTGTTACTCCAGGTATCTCTTCACTTCCTACTTTTGCATTCCAGTCCCCTATAATGAAAAGGATATCTTCTTTGGGTGTTAGTTCTAGTAGGTCTTCATAGAGCCATTCAGCTTCAGCTTCTCCAGCATTACTTACTGGTCGGGACATTGACTTGGATTACTGCAGTATTGAGTGGTTTGCCTTGGAAATGAGCAGAGATCATTCTGTCATTTTTGAGACTGCACCCAAGTACTGCATTTCATTCTCTTTTGTTGACTATGAGGGCTACTCCATTTCTTCTAAGGGCTTCTTGCCCACAGTGTAGATATAATGATCATCTGAGTTAAATTCACCCATTCCAGTCCATTTTAGTTCACTGACTCCTAAAATGTCAGTGTTCATTCTTGCCATCTGTTTGACCACTTCCAATTTGCCTTGATTCATGGATCTAACATTCCATGTTCCCATGAGATATTGCTTTTTACAGCATCAGATTTTACTTCCATCACCAGTCGCCACAACTGGGTGTTGTTTTTGCTTTGGCTCCATCCCTTCATTCTTTCTGGAGTTATTTCTCCACTCTTCTCCAGTAGCATTTTGGGCACCTACCGACCTGGGGATTTCATCTTTCCATGTCCTATCTTTTTGCCTTTTCATACTGTTCATGTGGTTCTCAAGGCAAGAATACTGAAGTGGTTTGCCATTCCTTTCTCCAGTGGGCCACGTTTTGTCAGAACTCTTCACCATGACCTATCCATCTTGGGTGGCCCCACACANTACCGACCTGGGGATTTCATCTTTCCATGTCCTATCTTTTTGCCTTTTCATACTGTTCATGTGGTTCTCAAGGCAAGAATACTGAAGTGGTTTGCCATTCCTTTCTCCAGTGGGCCACGTTTTGTCAGAACTCTTCACCATGACCTATCCATCTTGGGTGGCCCCACACAGCATGGCTCATAGTTTCATTGAGTTAGACAAGGCTGTGGTCCATGTGATCAGTTTGATTAGTTTTCTGTGATTGTGGTTTTCAGTCTGTCTGCCCTCTGATGGAGAAAGATAAGAAACTTGTGGAAGCTTCCTGATGGGAGAGACTGACTGTGGGGGAAACTGGGTCTTGTTCTGGTGGGTGGGCCATGCTCAGTAAATCTTTAATCCAATTTTCTATTGATGGGTGGGGCTGTGCTCCCTCCCTGTTGTTTGACCTGAGGCCAAATATGGTGGAGGTAAGGAGGATAACCTCCTGCTACACTCAGTGCCCCCAACCCTGCAGCAGGCCACCCTCCGACCCACGCCTCTGCCGGAGACTCCTGGACACTCACGGGCAAATCTGGGTCAGTCTCCTTTGGCAGGGGGTTCTTTAGAACTAGCACCACCCGGGAAGCCCCAAAGACCGATGTTTGCCTGCTGAGCGTTCCTTGGGGGTGCTCTAGAGAAAGGAAGGGGAGTGAAGAGAACAACACTCGACAGAGGAGAGGGCTGGGCTGTGAGGCCAGCGCGCCCCGCTCCTGTGAGGCCAGTGGAGGGGAGGTGCCACTTCAGGGCTCAGCATCAGTCTTGGTTGGACCCTTGCAGCCAGTGGTCTGGTGACCGGGAGCCCACTGATGACCCACGCATCACCTCCAATCCTGCCAGCCGGGCTGCTCCATCCGCAGGCCACGTGGCCAGCCCTGGGGAGGTTGGTGGGAGAGGGGGCTGGGGGGCTCCAGTCTGTAGATCTCACCTGAGGAACAAAGCCCTTCTTACCAGGTGCTTGACCATCTGCTTCTTCCCCAGATTCGCTCAGCCCTGAGGGTCCAGGCTTTCCCCTCGCAGGCTTCTGACAGCCCTCCAGGCCATCAGCCACTGCTTGGGAAGCCATGAGTCTCGGCTGTTCTCCTTACACTGAGTGGAGTGATCAGGTGCTCCATCCAACTCTGGGCCCCTTGGGTGTCCCGTCCTCTCTGTCCTTTAGGGCCCACCTGCGTGGGGCCAGAGGACAGCCACCGTCCATTCCTAGCCAGCAGCTCCTTCCAGGCTGAACTAAGCTTGGCCCTGATTCTCCCCCTCAGCTGGTCAAAGGCACTCATGCCCCACCATACAGCCATGGCTATGAGCTGATGGAGGTGGGAGGACCAGGACCCCTGTGATGGATGGAATGGGCTCTGAAATCCCAGCTTTTGTACCCAAACTGTCACCCCAAGGGGAGGTGATGAAATGAGGAAGACAAAGCAAATGGGAAGAATCCTACATTTCCTCCTGCATTTCATATGTAATAAGAAATGATGTGCTTAGTCACTCAGTCATGTCCGACTCTTTGCGACCCCATGGACTGTAGCCCATAATGGGCTCTGAAATCCCAGCTTTTGTACCCAAACTGTCACCCCAAGGGGAGGTGATGAAATGAGGAAGACAAAGCAAATGGGAAGAATCCTACATTTCCTCCTGCATTTCATATGTAATAAGAAATGATGTGCTTAGTCACTCAGTCATGTCCGACTCTTTGCGACCCCATGGACTGTAGCCCATCAGGCTCCTCTGTCCATGGAATTCTCCAGGCAAGAATCCTGGAGTGGGTTGCCATGCCCTCCTCCAGGGGATCTTCCCAACCCAGGCGTTGAACCCTGGTCTCCCACATTGCAGACGGATTCTTTACTGACTGAGCCTCCAGGGAAGTGCAAGAAATGAGGGAAGGGAAGAAATAAGCACACTGAAGGGTGCATGTGGAAACCTGGAACCTTCTCCACTGGCCTTGCAGCCTCCTGCTGTCTGGCCTCCCCCACCTCTGCTCCCTCTCAGACGCCTTCGGTTCTCCGGTTCCTAAACCTCTAAGTGTTGGAGTGACCCACCCAGTCCTGGACCACTTCTCTTTCTTCCCACGCTTGTGGGTTTCCCCCAGTCTCCTCTTTGTGCTCTGAATCCCAGATTTGAATCTCCCTGCATGTCCCGGACTGTGTGCCTCGTTGTGTAAGCACTACCTGAATCCAGGTGACAGGAAACCAGTTCAAGCCTGACAACCCCAGCTCACAACTGAGAACCCGGGACTGGGCTTCTGACACCCCTCTGTCTTCCAGTTGACTTTATTTTTTCCAGTATCTTGGGCCAAACACGTGGAATCATCCTTGACTCCTCTTCCTCTCACCCCTTCATCCAATCCAATCCACAAGCAAATCCTGTCAACAACATAGTTAAAACCCCTCCAGAACTTCTCTAGGAATCACGTGGTTCAGGCCATGGTCGGCTCCTGGCTTCCTGTGTGTCTGAACTCCTCTCCTGGTCTCTGCCTTTGCCCCACTGTCTGCTCTCTGGCCTTTGCAGAGGAGTGACTTCTGACATGACAACACATTTCTAGCTAAAAGTAGTCCAGGCAGAATGGATATGTGTGTATGTATGGCTGAGTCCCTTTGCTGTCCACCTAAAACTATCACAGCATTGTTAATCGGCTCTGAAGGTGAAGGTGAAGTTGCTCAGTCATGTCCGACTCTTTGCAACCCCATGGACTGTAACCTACTAGGCTTCTCTGTCCATGGGATTTACTCCAATATAAAATAAATAGTTTAAAAAACAAAAAAGGCCTTGCGTGGAGACTGTTGCCAGTAAAGAAGACGGGAAGCTGGCATGAATGAACCTGGCTAAAATGGCTGGTAAGAAATTAGAACCCAGTCTTTCTCGCAGGTTTGACTTTCTGAGCAGAGAACCCTTGTCAGTCCTTCTTCCCAGAATAGAAGGAAAACTCCCGTCGCAGGTGATACTTTCTGAAAGGCACTTTGAAAACAAGCCCCTCCCCATCCGTTGTAAACCACAGCTGTTAAAATCCAGAGGTACCCAGTTAGCCGTGAGAGATTTCTTTCCAACACAACTAATAAATGAGAAGCTGCTAGGAAAACCTCGGCATGCGTCGCTTATGCCTGGGCGCTGCGCTGTGACTCTCAGCCGGGGCCTGGCGCCAGCCGAGAGGATCATTGACGCGTTGAAGGTTAGGCCAGCAATCACAACACTGCCACCTGCCTTCTAGCTGCGAAGAGCGGGCCTGCCAGGAAAAGTCAGCGCCAGCCTTACATGTCCTTCCCCTGCGCCAGGGGCTGGAGGACACAGTTAGATATCAGCTCCACCTCCCACCTGCCACTCGACCTTGGCCATGAGTCAGCCTCCTCCCTGGGCCCGCCTCATTTCACCAGCCAAGTGGTGACAATCGTGATCACCTGCCTTCCTCACCTGATCTTTAGGGCTTTCACGGGTTTCATTTTCAGAGAGTACTTCCACATCCTTGACAGGACATTGCTACCCTACGTCATTATCATTGTTGACCTCAGAGCCAAGAGTGAGATGCTTTTTCAGGCTTAGCTGCCAATAAGGTGGTATTATAATATCTAACATTTATACAACATTTTCCGTCACACACATTCACATGAACCTGCTGCATGCTCAGTCGTGTCTGACCCTGTAACCCCACGGATGGCAGCACACCGGGCTCCTCTGTCCATGGGGTTCTCCAGGCAAGAATACTGGAGTGGGTTGCCATTCCCTTCTCCAGGCGATCTTCCTGACCCAGGGATTGAGCCCACATCCCTTCCATCTCCTGCATTGGCAGGCGGATTTTTTACCACTGTGTCACACACACACACAGAAAAAAACACACAGACACAAGTATCTAAAAGTTCACCGTGTTGAAACACATTTATTGTGCACAACTTTGAAATATGAATTTATTGTTGCAGTTCCTTTCTTAGAGAGGCTGTGAGCTTCAAGAGTGGCCGGTTACAGTGAAGAGTTTCTGCAGAGATGCTCAGTCCAGATGGCTAGAGCTGGCCTCCGATTCTCAGTTCATTAAACAGTCTGGCTCTCACCAACAGGCCTCTCATTGTAAGGCAGCCGGGGCCTCAGCTGATGTCAAAAGCCCCATTCTCCAGCGGGTGGACGGTTCTCATGAAGCGTGCCCGCCGGCGTCCTGCGCCGATAGTGACGGGGCTGGCCCGCCGATGCGGTTGCCACCAGCACCGTCTCTTCTCCCCCATCGCACGCTCCTCAGCGCCTCTCCCGAGCCTGGCACAAAGCTCGATTCAGAGTTTGCCTTTGACCGAGGTGCACTTGGCCTGCAGATGGACGGAGGAGAGGAAAAAGGAGTCCCAGTGTGTCTCCATGCCCGGCCGCCTGGGAAAGCTTGGGGACTCCTGGCTCCGTTACCAGCCTGGACTCGGGATGAAACACAAATCAGAAAGTTGCCAATGGTTTCATTCAGGCTACGAAACCGGGTTAATGCAACTCTGTGAGTGAGACGGTCAATGCACAAAAGCCAGGAAATCCAAGACTGCTATTCCCACAGCCTGCGGAGTGGTCCCCACACCGGGGACTGTGCCTCTGCCTGGACCCCCAGCTGCATCCTTGCCCAGCGCAGAGCCCAGGCGCATCCTGGGAATACGCTCGCAGCAAGGGGTTTGATCAAGGGAAACAGGGGCTCTGCATTCATTACAGCATGATTTGTTTAAGGAAATAATGCCATTTGCAGCAACGTGGATGGCCCTAGAGGTTATCATATTAATGAAGTAAGTCAGAAAAAGACAAATATGTGATATCCCTTATATGTGGAATCAAAAAAAAAATGATACAAATGAACTTATTTACAAAACAGACTCACAGACATAAAACAAACTTAACGATTGCCAAAGGGAAAGAGGCGGAGATAAAGTAGGAAATTGGGATTAACAGCTACACACTGTTCTATATAAAATAAACAACAAGGACCCTCTGTATAGCACAGGGAACTATATTCAGTATCCTGTAAAAACCTGAATGGAAAAGAAATCTAAAGACTGAATCACTTTGCTGTATACCTGAAAGTAATACAACACTGTTAATCAACGATTCTTCCATTTTTTTAAGATTTTTTTTTTTGTATATTCCTAACAGTTAATTTTTTTTAATTTTAATTGGAGGCCAATTACTTTACAATACTGTGGTGGTTTTTGCCATACATTCACATGAATCAGCCATGGGTGTATATGTGTTCCCCATCCTGAACCCCTCTCCTACCTCCCTCCCCATCCCATCGCCCAGGTCCATCCCAGTGCACCAGCCCTGAGCACCCTGTCTCATGCATCGAACTTGGACTGGCAATCTATTTCACGTATGGTAATATACATGTTTCAATGCTATTCTCTCAAATCATCCCACCCTCGCCTTCTCCCACAGAGTCCTAAAGTCTGTTCTTTACATCTGTTATCTCTTTTGCTGTCTCGCATATAGGGTCATCGTTAAATTACCATCTTTCTAAATTCTATATATGTGTTAATATACTGTATTGGTGTTTTTCTTTCTGACTTACTTCGCTCTGTATAATAGGCTCCAGTTTCATCCACCGCATTAGAACTGATTCAAATGCATTCTAAAAGACTTACTTATTTATTTTTGGCTGTGGGGGGGTCTTCGTTGCTGCTCAGGCTTTTCTCTAGTTGAGGGGAGCAGGGGGCTTCCTTCTCACTGTGGTGTGAAATCGCTCAGTCGTGTCCGACTCTTTGCGACATCATGGACTTTAGCCTACCAAGCTCCTCTGTCCATGGGATTTTCCAAGCAATAGTACTGGAGTGGATTGCCATTTCCTTCTCCAGGGGATCTTCCCAACCCAGAGATCGAACCCAGGTCTCCCGCATTGTAGACAGACGCTTTACCATCTGAGCCACCAGGCAAGTCCTGGTGTAAGCACTGTGGTGTAAGCACTCCTTGTTTCGATGGCTTCTCTCGTGGCAGAGCACAAACCCTAGGCTCGAGGGCTTCAGTAGTTACAGCATATGGACTTAGCTGCTCCAATGCATGTGGGATCTTCAGGGTTTGAACCAGTGTTCTTTGCATTGGCAGGCAAATTCTTAACCACTGGACCTCCAGGGAAGCCCTATTTCATTAATTAAAAAAAAGAAACTGGAAAAAATACTATATCACATACTGACTGAAAAGTATACACATGGGCTTCCCTGGTGGCTCAGTGGGGGCGAGTTTGCCTGCGAATGCAGGAGACTCAGGTTCAGTCCCTGGTCTGGAAGATCCCACATGCTGCGGGGCACCGCAGTTGGAGAGCAGATCCTACTCACTGAAACTAGAGAAAAGCCTAGCAACAAAGACCCAGCACAGCCATAAATAAATAAATAAGATATTTTACAGAAGTACACATACGGTAAGTGAGCAGTACGCTGAATGTTTGCAACGCAAAGGCCCCATGTAATCAGCATTCAGTCACTGTGGGGTAAAAGCAGCAAAAAGCCCTGGATGTGTCCCCTCCCAGCCTCGAACTTGATGATAAAAATTAACAGAAAATATGATGCAAATAGAGTCTGAGACTCTAGAGGAGATTAGAAAATCTTATTTGGAAGCATCACCCGAAATTGAGCCGCACTTGGTGGGGAGGCTGGGTGGCATTCTTGTCACTAGAGTTTACTCCCAGCCCAGGGGCAAAAAGAATGTGGTTCATCCAGGATAGTCCACAGGTCCTGTCTGAGGTGGATGTCCTTTCTTCCCGTGGGCAAATACTCCATGTTGAGGAGATGCTAAAACAGACGGTCTCCACCAAGGACGCACCTGAGAAGCTCTGTTGAGGGGCCAGGCCTCTGAGTTGGACTTTCTTTTTTATTACTGTTTTATCTATGTATTTAGCTGCTCCATGTCCTAGTTGCTGCATGTGGGATCTAGTTCCCTGACCAGGAATCGAATCTGGGCTCTCTGCACTGGGAGCCCACAAAGTCTTAGCCACTGGACCATCAGGGACGTCCCTGAGTTGGAACTTCCCAGCCACAAAAATCTCAAAAATTTCCCAAGGAGATCCTCCAGTGCGGTCTGGGTAAGAACAGCTCTCTTAAATTGTTATTCATCTTTCTCTTTCACTAATCAGATCCTTCAGAGCCCTTTCCCTCCAACAGATCAAAGGAGGAAGATCCAGGCAGACACAGGAGGGTGCACAGAAGTGCTTCAGGGAGTGTCTCCCCTTCCTGAAATTACCTGGGCTGATTCTGCCTAATCAGGTGCTGCTTGGCTGAACGTACCCACAGAATCAGTCAAAACCAAGGACTCTGCCTCCCCTGATCTCACAAAAATCATTTCCCTTTTGTTTGTAACTCCAGGCCTTTTCGTATATCTGAAGTGCAATCTTTCATCTACACAGTAAACTCCTACACATACTGCAAGATCCTGACTAAATATTCCCACTCCATATACATTTCCTGACCTAGTCCTTCTTCTATGCCCCACAACATCCCATCCATGGCCCCTTTACAGCTGCTGTATTCATACTTGCTAAGTCGATTCAATTGTATACGACTCTTTTGTGACCTCATGGACTGAGGCCCACCACGCTCCTCTGTCCATGGGATTCTCCAGGCAAGAATAATGGAGTGAGTTGCCATGCCCTCCTCCAGGGGATCTTCCTGATTTACAACTCCTGCTGCTGCTGCTGCTAAGTCGCTTCAGTCGTGTCCGACTCTGTGCGACCCCATAGATGGCAGCCCACCAGGCCCCTGTCCCTGGGATTCTCCAGGCAAGAACACTGGAGTGGGTTGCCATTTCCTTCTCCAGTTCATGAAAGTGAAAAGTGAAAGTGAAGTCGCTCAGTCGTGTCCGAATCTTAGCGACCCCACGGACTGCAGCCTACCAGGCTCCTCCGTCCATGGGATTTTCCAGGCAAGAGTACTGGCGTGGGCTGCCATTGCTACAGCTCCTACCACATTGTAATTACCCTTTTCGATGTCTTACCCCGTGAATGGACTGAGGCTCTCCTCTTTCTACGTCTACATCCTCGGAGCCTAGGATCGAAACTGGGACACACTGAATAAATAGAAAAACAAATGGACAAGTGCCTGGTTGCATGACCAGCTTACAAGTGCTACATAATGTACAAATGGTTCTATTTCCATTTGTTCCGTAACCAACACACAGATGGCTCCCTGGAACTCACAAGTCCCTTTTCCTGTAGACACCCATTCTTCTTCTTACCTTTTAAGTGAATAGCCAATTCTTTCAAATTTCAACAGCAACTAGAAACTCTACACCTTCACTGTGTCATTGTTAACAAAATGATATCTTTCTTTTTAGCCATCATTATTCTCTGACGCACTTCCAAAGTCTAACATTCCAATGGGCCTTTTGTGTTTTTCTTTTGCCCCAAATGGAGCAAATAAAGCCCTTGGAAAGTGTGCCTGAAATCCACAGTGGCATTGCAGCAATGCATCGCAACCACTCCTTGTCTACACTACCATTCAGCAGATAGTTCTGTTCCTCTGTGTATGTGTGTGTGTGTGTGTGTTTGTGTGTGTGTGTGTTCAGTCATGTCTGACTTTGCAACCCCGTGGAGTGTAGCTCACTAGGTTCCTCTGTCCATGGAATTTTCCAGGCAAGAACACTGGAACGTGTTACCATTTCCTCCTCCAGGGGATCTTCCTGACCCAGGGATCAAACCCGCATCTCTTGTGTCTGCTGCTTTGGCAGATTCTTTACCACTGCGCCACCTGGGAGGCCCAGTTCTGCCAGGTGTGTATATGCAGCAAGTGATTTCTTGGGAAGAACAAGCCACCAGCAGCCAGGGGAGTGGTGGTGAACTGAGATCTCAGGGGTGGTGCTGTTCTTTGGGAGCTGATTGTCTCCTCCATGGAGGAAATGTTTTGGAATCGCAGTCCTAGCATCTGAGGCATTTCTACACTCCAAGAACAGCCACATGGCAGAAGCATAGTCCAAATAAGGCATCTGAGTGCTTGAAGAAAACAGAATAAAAATTGTAAAGGTTAGAGGAAGAGAGAATTGAATGG
Organism: Cephalophus harveyi; assembly: GCA_006410635.1. NCBI lineage: Eukaryota > Metazoa > Chordata > Mammalia > Artiodactyla > Bovidae > Cephalophus > Cephalophus harveyi. The sequence continues at coordinate 109,025 of SJYT01045002.1, forward strand.
GTTGGATATAAGTGATATTAACCAGGATATTCCTTTCCCAGGGGATATCAGTGAGGGAACACATAAAGAAAGTATGTAAATAGCACCATTAACAGTCAAAAATCTCACAGTCTCAAAGTATTTCAAGAATTCCAGAGCCAGAGGCAATGCTAGAGACCATAGAAATCAAACCCGTAAATCACTGCAGATGGTGATTGCAGCCATGAAATTAAAAGACGCTTACTCCTTGGAAGGAAAGCTATGAACAACCTAGACAGCATATTCAAAAGCAGAGACATCACTTTGTCAACAAAGGTCCGTCTAGTCAAGGCTATGGTTTTTCCAGTAGTCATGTATGGATGTCAGAGTTGGACTATAAAGAAAGCTGAGTGCTGAAGAATTGACGTTTTTGAACTGTGGTGTTGGACAAGACTCTTGAGAGTCCCTTGGACTGCAATGAGATCCAACCAGTCCATCCTAAAGGAGGTCAGTCCTGGGTGTTCATTGGAAGGACTGATGTTGAAGGTGAAACTCCAATACTTTGGCCACCTGATGTGAAGAGCTGACTCATTGGAAAAGACTCTGATGCTGGGAAAGATTGAGGGCAGGAGGAGAAGGGGACGACAGAGGATGAGATGGTTGGATGGCATCACCAACTCAATGGACATGAGTGTGGGTGGACTCCGGGAGTTGATGATGGACAGGGAGGCCTGAGGTGCTGTGATTCATGGGGTCGCAAAAAGTCAGACACAACTGAGCCACTGAACTGAACTGAACTGAATCTTAGGTATGAAGCAACTGACTTAATAAGACTAACAGAGAACAGCTTTTGTACAGTGTCAACCATGATATCCACCAATTATTTCAATTTAAGTGCTGTCAGAAGATCCACCTACCTCCCCATATTCCCACCTCGTGTCTGTTGTGATGTATATATTCCCACTATTTTTCATTCCTTTAGGTAAATTTGTGTTTCTAAGAAATGCACATTAAAAATAAATCTGTTTTCAAATTGAAGGGTCATCTTCAAAATAAAAACCGTGTGCTCTGAAAGTGTCAAAAGTCATGAAAAGCAAAAAATTAAAAAAAAAATTTTAAAGCTGAGGTTACTCAATTTTCCTGTAAAGGAGATAAATGAAACAGTTGGCAATTATTTTTGGCCACACCCCACTCAGCATGTGGGATCCTAATTCCTCAACCAGGGATTAAATCTTTGCTTCCTGCAGTGGAAGCCCGGAGTCTTAACTACTGGACCACAAGGGAAGTCCCAGCAAATTTTGATTAAAATTTATAGATTGACATTATCAGATCAATGTTAATTTCTTGATTTTGGCCATTTTATTGTGGTTTTTTAAAAGAATGTCCTTATTTTTAGAAAATGAACACTGATTTAGAACTTAGGGTTAAAGGACCATGTGTCACACATATTAAGAACACCCACTTGTGTGTCCCAGCACAAGTAAGGTCAAGAATACGGTCACAATTACCCCTGGTGGTTCAGTGGTAAAGGATCAGCCTGCCAAACAGGAGACTCAGGCTTGATTCCTAGCTCAGGAGAAGGAGAAGGAAGTGGCAACCCCCTGGAGAAGGAAATGGCAACCCACTCTAGTATTCTTGCCTGGGAAATTCCATGGACAGAGGAGCCTGACGGGGTATAGTCCATGGGGTTGCAAAAGAGTCGGATCTGACTTATTGACTGAAAAACAACAACAACATCTGCAAAGGACAATGTCATCAAATGTGATGTGCTGGTGCAGTGTGGCAGCCTGGACGTCCTCCGCACTACAATACCCAAGGCGCCGAGCAGAGAGCTTCACATCTCTATTGTCCTTTGTTCCCTCATATGAGGACATTAAGAAGAATCTGAAGAAGAATTGATATATGTATATGGATAGCTGAATCAATTAGCTGTATAACCTGAAACTAACACAACATTGTAAATCAACTATACTACAATAGAATAAAAATGAAACCAAAAATACCTGCAACATAAACTTACCAAAACCTTCCTTGGTGCCAGGTACTATTTCAAGCACTTTCAACCACATCAATAACAACCTTTTGAAATGAGAAGACAGAGTCGTGGAGAGTAAAGCAGTTTGCTCAAGAAGCCAAGGCTGAAGAGTAGCAGTGACCAAGACTGAATGGCTAGCTTCTACCATATCTTGTCTACTAGTGTTTCTGGGAGACCTAAGTGACCTGTTCCAAGCACTTCATTTAGTGCTTTGGTCATGGGGAATGCTCAGTAAAAGTTAGCTCATCTCCAATGTCAACCTCATGGCCGTCATTGATGATACTCTGCAGAACACCTGCATTCCAAGCCTTGGGTTCTCAGGTTTCTTTTTTGTACTAAGTCTTTTGTAGAGTTCCATAAAATAATGTAACTGATGGACTTCCCTGGTGGTCCAATGGGTAAGAATCTCCCTACCAATGCAGGGAACACAGGTTCGATCCCTGGTCCGGGAAGATCCCATATGTCTCAAAGCAACTAAGCCGGTGCACCATGACTATTAAGCCTGTGCTCTAGAGCCCAGGAGCCACAGCTACTGAGCCCGTGCAGCTACAGCCTGTGCTCCACAAGAGAAAGCCCCGCATGAAGCAACGAAGACCCTGTGTAGCCAATAGTAAATCATTATTTTAAAAAATAATGTAACCTATATGCTAAACATCAGATATCTCAGAACAGCCTATAGAAAAATTAAGGGTAAAATAGGTGAATATTTTTTTCTTGTAGTAACTTTATAGCTTGGTTCCATTAAGCTTGGCTGTATGATTCACTTAGACTTGAAGATATTTTTCATACTATTTGGATTCCTTCCATAGGATACCAGAAAGCTGGGGGGGAGGAAGATTTATATTCAATCATTGCCGTGGCGCACATATTTGTGGCATGTGTTTGGGCTTTTCTCAAGAAATCAGTCTATCTTGTCTAGTAAAACATACAGGATGCCATTCCAACCAGATGTTATTTCACAAGTCACTTTCCTGTTTTTCAAGATGTTCTAGTTCCTTACAGAGTGGCTTTGATGGTTTTCACTTGGTTGGTGCGGATGCTGAGTGGACGGGCCAGTCACTCCATGTTCCCGAAATTCAAATAGAGACCGTTTTAGTTGCTCAGGCTGCCACCACAAAGTACCACGCACTGACTGGCTTAGACAGCATCCATTCATTCCCTTATGGTTGCGGACACAGGATGTCTGAAATCAAAGTGCCACCAGGGTAGGTTTGTTCAGAAGTCTCTCTCCTTGGCTTGTTTGGCCAACTTGTCACCGTGTCTTCACGTGGCCCTCCCTTTCTGCATGTCCCCATCCTAATTTCCCTTCTTATAAGGACAGTAGTCCTTATAAGTCCATATTGGATGAGGGCCCACACTAATGACCTCGTTTTAACTTAATCATCTCTTCAAATGCCCTTTCTTCAAATAAAATCACATTCTGAGATACTGGAGTTAGAATTTCAACAAAGGAACTTTGGGGGAACACAATTCAGTCCATAACAGAGACCCTGAGAGATGGGAAGAGAGAATCCTACATAGAGGTGGCTTCAGTTCCAGGAATAAACATTCCTTGGAGCCCACTGTTTATAAAACACCATCTAGTTTCTGATGCTGCAACTAGCCCAAGGGCTGTGCCATTCCAGCAAAGTTTTCAGAACCTTCTCTTGCATCTCCATAAACTCCTGCTTGAGCGCTGCTGACCACAGCTTGAGCAGATTCCTCACCGTCACCTTCAGTGTGATCCTCAGAGTCCAGGAATACGAGATTCTTGTGCATAACATGTTGGCACCACTGCTGAATTCAACACTCAGCCAATATGGCTAAGCAACCTGGAAATAATCCATTCTCTCAAGAGCTGGTATAATTTTAGTACTTATTTACTACAAACATTGAATTTTGCCTTCAGGCCTCATAGAGAACAGCTCTGACAACTTCCAGAAACATATTTGAAATGCCTAACATAGCGTACACAGCTGACTAGAAACGCTCCTGGTGCGAGGGACAGGAGTGAGCAAAGTGGAGGGGGTGGGGCCCTGGATCTGAGAGGAGGGCCCCCTGGGTCTCACTGATGGCCCTGCCCCACGTCTGACTTCTGACCCAGGGCCCAGCGACCCATCTGCAGGGCCAGATGCAGCCCTGACTCTGCAGAGATCTTAGGCCCCGACTCTGTTTCACGTCAGCGAAACAGGGATTAAAACTATATTATTCTCTCACACACTGCTCTATTTAAAATGGATAACCAACGATGACCTACTGTATAGCACAAGGAACTCTGCTCAGTGTTATGTGCCTGCCTGGATGGCAGGGGGATTTGGAGGAGAATGGATACCTGTATATGAATGGCTGGTCCCTTCGCTGAAACTCTCAGAACACTGTTAATCAGCTATACTCCAGTATAAAATAAAAAGTTAAAAAATGCAAAAATTGAAACAATTATCATGGTACAACTTTGTAAGGCCCTTGTTATAAGTTAGAATGAAGGAGAATTGTTTTATCTTTTAAAAAAAAAGCTATACTGTTCTCTCTTCTCAATGTTATCAGCAGCCTGGATGCGAGGGGAGTTTGGGGGAGAATGGATACATGTACATGCATGGCTGAGTCCTTTCGTTGTCCACCTAAAACTGATCACAACATGATTAATTGGCTATACTCCAATATAACAAGCTAAAAAAAAAAAAAACACTACATTATTCTCTTCCCCCCAAACTGTTGTAAACTGTAAAACTGAGATGGAACTCGAAAACAAATTGGTAAAAGTCAAACAGATGAAATATTCTAATTTTTAATTTTTAACTGTCAAAAACAATTTAAATCCATTCAATGTATGATTTTTATTCTGGCCTTGTTGACTAGTTTATACGCATTACCAGGTAAAGACTCAATGGCTCCCACAGTAAAAGTTCTGTCTTCAGTCCTACAAAACGATAAGATCTATGCTTCCACTGCCCTTAAGCTATCCTGACTGACTCCTCAGGGCTCTAGACTTCCACGTTGTAGGACAGAGATAGAAGAGTAATTGTAATTTTACGATTCTGGGCCGGCTTTAGCACAACACGTGACCACCAGGGGGCAGCATAGACCTGATGCTGCTTTAGACTTCACCAGGTTTTTGCCCTTGCCTTTCTCTAGTATCAAAGTGCCCTCCCTTCCCCCAGGAAAGCCTTTCTGTGGATCAGGAAGTGCCCCAGACACCTCGGCCCAGAGCCCTTGGGAGCTGCCCTGGGCAGGGTTCCAGCCCTCCTTTAGCCCTACACAGAGCAAAGAATTCAACTTTGAACCAGGTGATTGCGAGAGGTGCAGAGGTGGTCCCCGAGAACAGGCGTAAGTAAGATGTCAGGCACACGGATCAATGCGCAATATACACCAGGCATTAGAACCGACCAGATTGAGGTTGGCGCTGAGCTCATCGTTTCCCAGGCCCTGGTTCCTTCTGAAGATCTGGTGAGCAGGAACCAGCTTCCGGAGGAAGAGGCAGCCTGGGGCCCTTGCCTTGGCAAGACCACCGGCAGAGGATGTTAGTAAAGAGCAAACGAGGATGTCATAGTTGACGTTATTTTGTATTTTCAAAGTGTTTTGACCTCGCTCTTATTCATTATAGCTAATAATTCTGACCCATCACCTTCATATTATAGATGAAAAATTGAAACCTGAGAGATCAGGGCGTTAAGCAGAAGGCAACAAGGACAAAACAGAAGCCCAGTCTCCCAGGTGGGCTTCCCAGGTGCACTAGTGGTAAAGAACCCCCTGCCAACGCAGGAGACATAAGAGGCGGGGGTTCAATCCCGAGGTCTGGAAGATCCCCTGGAGGAGGGCATGGCAACCCACTGCAGTATTTGTGCCTGAAGAACCCCATGGACAGAGGAGCTTGGTGGGCTACAGTCCGTGGAGTCGCAAAGAGTTGGACACGACTGAGCGCACACACACATCATGATACAGCAAAAACAGAAACTTCTCCTGCCTCCCTCCTATGGGGTATTCTGCACCTCTGAGTCTGTGTGGAAACGAGCACAACCTGTCTGTCAAGCACAGATGTAGCCCGAGGGGATCTGAGGAAACATCTCAGCATCTCAGGGAGACAGTCGGTTGGAGGGACCACTGCGAGCTCTGCACCCAGCTCCTCCCGCGGTTCCCACGCACCGATCTCCCATTCATCCTGTGATTGATGCTCCCGGACCCCGCCTGGAAATTCTGTCTGTGAGCTAATTATGGGGAATGGCCTGCGTCTGCTGGGCAGGAGTGAGTAAGAGGATCGGTAGGTGAGAGCTGGCCATTCACTGGATGGCAGCCTTTGATGCGAGTGGAGCAGAAAGTTTGGCCGAAACTCAACACCTCTTAGAAGCAGAGATTAGTCAAGAGGAAGAAAGGAGAGCACATTGTGGAAGTTTTCAAGAAGGAGACAAAGATGCCTGTGTTTTGTATCGCTCAGCTGCCTCAAGAAAATGTCCATTTGTTTTCTTTACACTCCTTTTACATTTTAAGTGGAATCTGGTGAATGTGTCTTTTCAGTGTTCCCAGTTTCACCGTTTTCTCTACACCTCATGTTGCCATTTTAATGAAGCATCATTTTTCCAGAGGGTGTGGGAACAAAACTTATTTAATGACCTCTCAGAGCAAACACTGAAGTCTTCGAATATCTCCCTGAATTGAAACCCCCACCCCACACAATTCATTTCCTTTTTAAAATGCCAGTTTGCCAACCACCGCAAACAGATAAACAGGGCTCTCCTTTTCTCTCAAGCCACAGGGTTTCTATCAGATCTCACAGCCTGGGGGATCCCTGAGAAACCCCAGACCCCTGGTGCTCAGCGGTGCACTTGAAGGGCTCAGTGGCACGGCAGTGGTCTCCTTGGAAGGATGACACCACGTGTCTTGCACTCCTCCAGCACACAGGTATAGGGGACCCAGCATGGACCTAGAGATCTTGGAGATTATCCAATCCAACTTTTCATTTTACAGATGAGGAAAAGAGGCAGTCGGGAGAGGCACACAGAGGCACATGGGGTGTCACAGGTGTGGGGAGAGGCATGGAGGATAATCAGGGTTGGCCTCCCAAGGTTTCCACACTTCCTGGCTTCAGCATCTCTTAGGGCAGGTGTGCAAAATGCTTGTCTCCAGGGCCCCTTCCCAAAGCTACTGAACTGGAACTTCTGGGGGTGGGGACTAAGAGTTTAGATTTCAACCACCCTACACCTCCACAGTGGTGATATACCCTAACTTTGGGGGAAGCACTTGCAGTGGTAAAAAAAAAAGCAAGTTTGGAGTTAGACAGATCTGGTCTGAAATCCATCTCTGCTACTTACTAGCTTCACGCCTTTGTGGAACTAATGTTTCTGAGCTCTGTGTCCTCATCTGTAACTGGGGAGATGCTGTGAGGGCTGTGATGTATACAGACACACTCGGGTTCCAGGAACTGACACTGGAATTCACTCAGTCAGAGTCACTTGTCAGCTGGAGATGCTGTCTTCAAGCCCCAGAGCTCCTGTTTATGGATCATATGAGGCTTGGCACACCATTTGTCTCTTTCGAGCTTCAATTCCATAACTGTATACAGAGATGATAGTATAACCTCCTCCCTGGAATGTTGTAAAGGTAAGAGGTAATAATATCATGTTGTAGCTGCATGAACTGGTCATGAAACAAAATAGCTGGGACTCAAGGAGGGAATTTGGTTCCACAGGAGATGGAAGAGCTGAAGAGCCAAATAGAATAAAGAGGTCATCCTGAGACTGGCTGCTGGCAGGTCAAAGGAAGGTGGGGATTGTACAGAGCCCTGGAGTCAGGGATATTAATTAGCAGGAGCTAGGGCTGCAGTGGAGAAGGCAATGGCACCCCACTCCAGTACTGTTGCCTGGAAAATCCCATGGACAGCAGAGACTGGTGGGCTGCAGTCCATGGGGTCGCTAAGAGTCGGATACGACTGAGCGGCTTCACTTTAACTTTTCACTTTCAAGCCTTGGAGAAGGAAATGGCAACCCACTCCAGTGTTCTTGCCTGGAGAATCCCAGGGACGGGGGAGCCTGGTGCGCTGCCGTCTATGGGGTCGCACAGAGTCGGACACGACTGAAGCGACTTAGCAGCAGCAGGGCTGCAGTGGGACAGGAGAACCAACGCCACAGAGAAGAACTAGTTTGAGATGGAGACAGAGTCCACACAAGGAGGCGAGCGGAGAGAAGGCATCCTCCGCCGCCTGGAGGAGGGGGAAGTCAGAAGACAGAGGGGCGAAGGAAGGGTGGTTTCTGGAGATAACAGAGCAGAGAACGAGGGTGACACTGGGTCTAAGCAGACAACGCCTGGCGCACACACATGAAAGCACTGGCACTGTCTCAGACAGACGAGGTGTTCCAGTCACGCGTGTCGCTGTGATTGTTGACCATGAAACATAACAGCCCAATAAAAAAGCTCTTGGCAAGAAAAGTACGTGTCTGTAAGAAGCCTGCCTTTCATTAGCCACATACAGCCATCGTTTCTCCAGGGCTGGTCACCATGTGGAGGGAAAGCCCTGAAATTAGCATCTTAGATGGGAATCTAATAAAAATAAATTGAAGCTCGATTGCTCCATGTATGGAGATGTAACTAACACACTTATTTCATAAAGTATCATAAGGATATAATGAGATCATAGGTAGGAAAGTACTTCATACACTCAAGTGAAAAGTGTGGAAATGTTAGTCGTTCAGTCATGTTGACTCCTTGCAACCCCATGGACTGAAGCCTGCCAGGTCCTCTGTCCATGGGATTCTCCAGGCAAGAACACTGTAATGGGGTCCTCTTCCCTTCTCCAGGAGATTTTCCCAACCCAGGGATTAAACCTGAGTCTCCCACGTTGCAGGCAGATTCTTTACCATCTGAGCCACCAGGGAAGCCCCTTATACACTCAAAGTCCTATACAAATATAGGATTTGTTTATATTCTCTAAAAAAGGGACATTTTCCAAAAAATGGATGTCAGATTCACCATGACCTACATTCAATCTAATTATTCTTTTCCAACTTATTTTGCAAGTTCATCATTTCCTTTTCAGGAATTCAGATAGAAACCTGATTGGAGCCAATACCATGAAATAGATCAGTATCACTAGAGTGAGGTTCCAACCAAAAGCTTTCCTGAGAGCCACCAGCTAATGTGATGACACCCTGTTCTATAAGAGAGTTCTGGGACTTCCCTGGTGAGCCAGTGGTTAAGACTCTGTGCTTCCAATGCAGGGGGCATGGGCTCGATTCCTGGTGGAGTAACTAAGATCCCACATGCTGTGCAGTGAGGCCAAAAAAAAAAAAAGGAGAGAGAGAGACAGAATTCTTATTCATCCTCACAAGCCTTGACCAACTATCCAGTTTTGCTGTCTCCACTGATTAGGCTGATGGAACGGTGCATATATGATGATGTAATAAAAATATATATAATAAAAGCTATTATTTGACTAATCTCTGTGTACTTCGTGTGCATTATCACCATTTACTTTATTACATAGTAATGGACTTCCCTGGTGGCTCAGAGGTTAAAGTGTCTGCCTGGAATGCAGGAGACCAGGGTTCGATCCCTGGGTCGGGAAGATCCCCTGGAGAAGGAAATGGCAACCCACTCCAGTACTCTTGCCTGGAGAATCCCATGGAGGACGGAGCCTGGTAGGCTACAGTCCATGGGGTCGCAAAGAGTCGGACACGACTGAGCGACTTCACTTCACAGAGTAATGATTCTCATTATTTGTTATTATTATTTCGACATCTCAGCTGGAAAATCATTGATAGAGTGGTGAATTACCTTGCTCATGGTCCCTCAACTCGGCACCAGCAAAACCAGGGTTTGATCTCAGATTGGGCTGAGTTCTAAGCCAATTAATTGCTCACCTCTGCCTCCCCACACACTTGCCTTTGAGGTGCTGATTACTGAAGGAAATGATTCTGTGTCATCAATTACAACAGAAAGAGCCTTGAACTCAGAACAAGAAGATCTGCATTCTAGATGACCTGGCTCTGGCCACTGCTGTGTTCTCAACAACAAAATAATAGAATCAGGAGATGAACTTTACAGCTGCAACATCTGGTAAGTTTTATAAATTCCTGATTAATTCACAGAGTTCTGATAACAAAAATGCTATTATTTTGGCAGGATGTCTGTGTGTGTGTGTGTGTGTGTGTTCAGTTACTCAGTTGTGTCCCACTCTTTGGGACCCTATGGACTGTAGCCCATCAGGCTCCTCTGTCCACGGGATTCTCCAGGCAAGAATACTGGAATGGGTTGCCATTTCCTCCTCCAGGGGATCTTCCCAACCCAGGGATCAAACCTGTATCTCTTGTGTCTCCTGCATTGCAGCCGGATTCTTTACTACTGTGCCAGAGGGGAAGCTCAGCATGATGTTTGTGAAGAGTTAACTGCAGTTGATATGTCTTTACAGTGAAAAACAATTCACTCCTGCTTTTCTGTTTCTTTATTTTATTAGCCCAGGGCACTGTGCCGGGCATTGTAAAATATTGTGAAATGTACTATTCTTAACATACTTTTAAGAACATACTTAACATACTTTTTTGAAAATTTTTCCCCAAAGTAACTCATTCTCTACTCAGGCACATTTCATTTTGTTGGCTTTAACAAAGACCATCCTGGGATGGGGCCAAACTGCCAGCATGTCCTTGAGTATCATCCATCAGAGAGCAGCTGGCAGACCTTTTCTGGGGTCGGGGAGCCAGGCATGAGGCCAGGATCCGACCCAGCAAGAGAGCAGGCAGGCAGGGTGGCCCAGCGGAGGGGAGCAGCAGGGGACAGGTGAGGGGACAGTCAGGAAAGCCCGCTGAGATGGAGCCGCTGGAGGCTCGCGTAGCCCCACAGGTCCGTCTGGGCCACTCTTGTTAGCTCGGGAGGGCTCACCTGGGATGTTTTTTTTGGCTGCACAGCATGGAGGATCTTAGTTCCCCAACCAGGGATCAAATTCAAGCCCCCTGGGGTGGAAGCGCAGAGCCCTAACCCCTGGACCACCAGGTAATTCCCTCACGTGACTTTTGAAGGAAGGAAACCAAGACCTAAATGTGCACCGCTTGACATTTGCCAAGAAAGGTGAAGGCCAGCTGTCTGAAGAAGGAAGATTCCCAAGAGGGGCAGCAAGCAGATGCCAGGAATTGACAGACAAAGGGACCAAAACTCCTCATTTTCCCTGGACCACAGTATATAAAGCCGGGGGGCAATACGGAGGGGCCCCCCTCCCAGAACGTGGGAAGAAGTTATCCCCAAAGTGCCCTGTTGGCAAGTCTATGTTCCATGTAAGAGGCTAGTCATCTGGTTAATCCAAGAGACTGCTGAAATGTGATCAGAAACACCCAAAACGCCAATCCAAGAGGACTCGAGAAGTATCACAGGAGGCCAGCTTGGGATGTGACTGTAATTAGGCAATCAGGAGAATTAGTCGATTATATTGAGCCCTATCTGGAGAAATAGTGAGCTTGAAAGCGCAGCCACCTTCACACACAGAATAAGGAAACGTGAAGATGCACTGGGGATGGTACTCACACAAACGCTCCTGAAGGGAGTGGATAAAGCACCCCACAGACCCCAGCACGACAGCTGGACTTGAAACCCAATGGCACTCCTCCGTCCAGGGCATTTCCCAGGCAAAAATACTGCAGTGGGTTGCCATTTTCTTCTCCAGGGGATCGAACCTGCATCTCCTGCGCCTCCTGCATTGGCAGGCAGATTCTTTACCCCTGAGCAGCCAGGGAAGCCCACTTTCTAAAGCTACCCAGAGAGGAAGGTCAAGTAAAGAGGTGGAAAGATAAATTCACAAACTTAGACTGAACAGTATAGTTTTCTATTTACACAAAGAAAGACGGGGTGTTTTCGTATGTACGTGTGTCTGTTTTTCAGACAATGTTGTAAGACGATAGTGATCCTGAATGGATACCTCAGGATAAAGGAAGAAGTCCCAGACAAGAAGGAAATCTGCCTGAGGATGGGGCTCAGGAGGAGAGGGATACAAATATACAACCCCAGGTGTGGACTGAGAGATAACAAACCTGGGCCAACAAGAACCGGAAGAAGTTGAGCAGAAGGGCCTGACTTTATCTGCAGCCCCAGAGGAGGATGACTCAGACCAGGACAGGACAGAAGCCTTTGCCAGACACTGTCCTGGGCTGTGTTGTGAAGGCAAACTTGGTCAAAGAACTAGAGAACACAAGATTTCACAACAGAGTTCAGCTGTGTGAGCTTCCTTCTCCTACCCCGCGGTGATCTGGATGCTCTTCACCATTGATCCTGCCTGTTAATAAGTACACGCATGTATGGAAGTCCCTAGCCTAAAGGATAACATTATTCACTATGAAGAAGCGTCTTGGGGATTTAATGTCATTGCAGATGTGAAGTACTTAACAGAGGATGTTTCTGACATGAGTCTTTAGGAAATACTTGTTTTTTCCCCAGACCTCCATATTTCTATTCTTTAATATAGATACACTACATTTTTTTTCTTTTTCTTTTGTATTGGACATAGCCAATTAAAAAAATTGGAGTGTAGCCAACTGATGTTGAAGCTAAAGCTCCAATACTTTGGCCCCCTGATGCGAAAAACTGACTCGTTGGAAAAGATCCTGATGCTGGGAAAGACTGAAAGCAGGAGAAGGGGACGACAGTTTGTGGTTAGGAAACTCTCCAAGTATCTAATCCACCAAAAGTGATATGACAATAGGTTTTCTTTAATATATGTATGTATGTACATAATATATAAATATACATATTTAATGGGATTTTTATCAAGCTGTAATTCATAGAAAATATTATATTAGTTTCAAGAGTACAACATAGTGATTAGATCATTTGTATACATTGCTGGAGGATCACCACGGTAAGTCTAGTTAACATCTATCACCTCATATAGTTACAAATATTTTTTTCTTGTAATAAGAACTTTTAAGATCTTTTCTCTTAGCAACTTGTAAATACAAATACAGTATCGTTTACCATTATTACCAAGTTGTACATTAATGTCCTGGACTTATTTATTTTATAACAGAAAGTTTGTACCTTTTGACCACCTTTTCCAATTTCGCCCACTCCCTACCCCCTGCTTCTATCAACTCCTTATTTCCCTAGACTCCATATTTTTAAACTAACAAAAAAAACATGTCCCCATCTGACAGAAAAGGAACCTGATGCTGGAAAGTTACAAAGCTGGTAGATATTGGAGCCAAAATGCAAACACTAATTTTCTGATTATAAATCTCGCCTTCTTCCCACTAAACCATTAAAATCTTGCATTTCAATTCCATACTTTTAGACACTTAAAAGCAGAGTGCTACAGGAGTGTGTGAAGCATTCTGAATCACAGTTCACAGATAACATTTTGGAAAAGTTTAATTGGAGTGATTTCTCAGTTCTCTCTTTAGCGGTAGGAAGGAAAAGAAGTACTTATGCATAAATGTGTACATGTGGTCCCCAAATATAATGGATTTCTATTGTTTTACTGAGAAGCAAGGAATAAGTAAAAACAGCGATTCTTTGAGTTCACAGACGAACACTCAGTCCATATGTAATTAATCACAAGAATTTTCTTAACCAAATACTTCAATGTGAAATCATATCCATAAGTACAACTGTGAAATCCTTTAGTAAANTAAATGTGTACATGTGGTCCCCAAATATAATGGATTTCTATTGTTTTACTGAGAAGCAAGGAATAAGTAAAAACAGCGATTCTTTGAGTTCACAGACGAACACTCAGTCCATATGTAATTAATCACAAGAATTTTCTTAACCAAATACTTCAATGTGAAATCATATCCATAAGTACAACTGTGAAATCCTTTAGTAAATTAAAACAGAACACAGTTCAACTGTTGCAAGTGTGCCTTATTCTCTAGCTTTTTTTTTTTTTTGCTGCATGAGCAGCCTACGAGACCTTAGTTCCCCAACCAGGGATAGAACCCATGTCCCCTGCCTTGAAAGGGGGAATCTTAACCACTAGACAGCCAGGGAAGTTTCTAGCTATATTTGTATACAATGTTAAACGATTTCTGAGAAGAGAGTTGACTTTTCAAATGTATTTTCTGAGTGATTTATATTACATATTTAAAGATATTCTCCCATTTTTTTCAACTAATGCACATATTTTCAGTCACAGACTGTCACAGTATGAATGACAC
>SJYT01045012.1:8714-23821 GCA_006410635.1 Cephalophus harveyi
TTTTATATTTTATATGAATATAATTTATTTATAATGTTATGTTTATTTCTGTTGTAAAAAAAAATGTTTCTGATACATTATATATATATATATATATATATATATATATATATATATACACACACACATGCATACAGTTTTCCATATTCTTTCCCATTATGGTTTATAGCAGGCAGTTGAATATAGTACCCTGTGCTCTACAATAGAATCTTGCTGTCTTTATAGTGCTTTGTGGGGAATAAATGGACCAATGTTTTAAAACACAAAGCATGGTGCTTAGTTCTTTAAGTCCCAAGTCATGTGTGAAAAAACAGAAAAAAAAAAAAAATACTCCATGAAGAATTTACAGGATTGATGTTTGAAATGAATACTAAAACATAAATAAGTAGTACTTGGAGGGCCAGGATGGTAGGATGTGGGAAGCAGATATAGGATAGAGGTCAGGGGATGGGGCAGAAGCTTGGGGAGAATTTAACAAAATTGATTCTACCTCAGAAACCTAGCTTTGCTTCTGTATTAAAAAAAAATTAACATACTTTATCATTTGTTTAAATATTCTCCAGGAAATCTAATGATTCATTTATAATTTTGGTTATAGAAATACTCTATTTGGTTTATATTATTTATTTTACTCAGTAAACATGAATTGTTATGCCCAAGTCGCGAAATCTCCCAATGACCACCAGGGAGCTGGCATCCAATGCAAAAGCAAGAGAGTTTTTATTACCAAGCTCGAGCTGGGGCTCCCACCATTACCGGCACAGCGGCTAAGGAGAGGAGCCATGAACTCTGGGTTTCATTGCTGATATAGGGTATTCTTGTGCAAAAAATGTTACCTTCTGTGGAAGGGTTAGGTGTTGGGTTCTGATTGGTTCCCATTTCCCGGGCTTAATTCGAATTTCCTGGGCAGGTCATAAGTCCTGAATGTAAAGTCAGGAGATCCTGATCTGGGATCTGATTGGCTTGCAGATGGTGGGGTGAGGTCAGGGGATTTCCAAAGTCTCTTTCCTCAGAACTCTAAAATGGAGTCTTTTCTTTTTTTTTTTAACCAAATGGGGTGGCTTAGGTTCTTCATTCCCCTCTTCTCAAGGTCCCAAGACAGACCCAATCATGGGTCCAGCTCTGTATTTTCTTCCGCTAAGGGGGCCGCTGGCAGAGCTGTATACTGGGGCCTGAGCACCATAAGCTGCACCATGTTGATGTGGCTCTTAATGAAGGTCATTAACTTGTTCAATAGACACGGCCCAAAGGTGAGTACTTTTGTTGTCTTTTCAGTTTTAGCTTGAGTGGGTTAGTTTTGTCCGATTCGGCCTTCCACTGGGGGAGGAACTCTTCTCGTAAGGCGAACAGGTCCGCAGGCTGTGTGTGGGTATAGTGGACCCAAGCAGAGATGCCGTCAACTTGGAGAGCAGTTGGTGTCATCAAGACAACAAGGAAGGGTCCCTTCCACCTAGGCTCTAGGGTCTCTTGGCGATGACGACGCACGTACACCTAGTCTCCTGGCTGGTAGCGGTGAGGTTCAGGTGGAGGGCCTGATTCATATAGCGCTTTGAGCCTCTTCCATGTGTCCCTCAGTGAAGTCCACCTCCCAGTACGGTCCTGGTCTTGTCCCCCATTCTCTAATTCCTTGGTTAGCGGGATGAGGGACAGCGTTTGTGAGCTGGCATGCTTTGCAGTTTGATACGATGTCTTCTATTATCGTCCTGACATTTTTCATGGTAATTTTGGCATGTCTAATTAGGTCTTGCATTTTTCGAGTTCCTAGGTGAGTGGCGCGATGCATTTTTAGAAGTACTTGTTTTCCTAGCTCTTCTGGGAGGATTAGAGAGCTGTCTGCTGCTCTCCACCACCCGGCCAGCTGTTGGGCCATAGACAGGCTTTTTATCCAGTCTAAGTCTCTTGGTGAGTAATTGGGCAAGTCTGGCAGAACAGGGCTCCCGGGGTCAGGCAGCTGAAGAGTGGCCTCTATCACGGTATTCTGGGCCGCATCTCTGGCTGCTCTGTTTGCTAAGCTGTTTCCCCTTGAGATCGGGGTGTCTGGCTTTTGGTGCCCCGGGCAGTGTATTATGGCTAGTTTCTTAGGTAGCCATAATGCCAAGAGGAGAGCTTTTATTTCATCTTTGTTTTTAATCATCTTACCCTCGGCCATGAGGAGTCCCCTCTCTCTGTAGATGGCCCCGTGTATATGGCCAGTTGCAAAGGCATATTGGCTATCGGTGACGATGTTAAGGATTTTTGTCCTTTCCCAACTTAAGGGCTTTTGTTAGGGCGATTAGTTCAGCCCTTTGAGCCGATGTACCCGGAGGTAGTGCTTCCGCCCACACAATTTGGGTTTCCGTGGTTACAGCGGCCCCCGCATACCTGAGTCCATCTCGAACGAAACTGTTTCCATCCGTATACCAGGTGACCTCAGCATCCGCTGGGGGCGATCCTGCAAGTCCTCTCACGTCCCATGCACCTGGGCTACTATGTCGCTACAGTCATGGATCAGGGTATCCAAGTCCAGGTTAGGAAGCAATGTTGCTGGGTTGAGAGCAATAGGCTGTAGAAAGATGATTCTGGAGGGGTTTAGTAATAGTCCCTGGTAGTGAGTCAACCGAGTGTTGCTGATCCACCTGTCCGGAGGTTGCTTCAATATGTCCTCAATGGTATGGGGGGCGGTGATGTATAACTCTTGCCCCAGGATCAGCTTGTCTGCATCTTTAACCATTAGGGCCATAGCCGCAATTACGCAGAGGCACGGGGGCCAGCCCGAAGCCACAGGGTCTAGGCATTTAGACAAGTAGGCCACTGGCTGCTTCCACGGTCCCAAATGTTGCATCAGCACCCCTTTTGCCATGCCCTGTTTTTCATCCACGTACAAGAGAAAGGGCTTTATGACGTCGGGCAGCCCCAGAGCAGGGGCCGACAGCAGTGCCTCTTTGACGGCCCTGAAGGCGGCCCCCATCTGCTCAGTCCAACTGAAGGTGGAAGTATTCTTAGTGGCTTCGTATAGAGGTTTGGCTAGCTCTGCATAGCCTGGTATCCAAAGACGACAGAAACCTGCAGATTTCAGGAATTCCCTCACTTTTCAAGGCGAGTCTGGGGTCGGTATTTTGAGTACTGTCTCTTTCCGCACCTCTGACAGCCACCTCTGCCCTTCCCTTAATACACACCCTAAGTAGGTGACCTCCGGCCAGCAAATTTGAGCCTTCTTGGCTGAAGCTCGGTACCCTAGTTTTCCAAGGGCCTGAATAGTTCTCGGGTACCCATGAGGCAAGTCTGTTGGTCCTTTGCTGCAATCAGGTCATCTACATATTGTAACAGGGTTAGCTGGGGGTGCTGTTGTCTAAACTCACCCAAGTCTTCATGGAGGGCCTCATCAAAGATGAGAGTTTTTGAATCCCTGTGGTAGTCGTGTCCAGGTTAGCTGTCCGTTGATCCCCTCCTCTGGATCTGACTACTCAAAGGCAAAAAGCTCCTGGCTTCTGGGCATCAGGGAAAGGCTAAAGAAAGCATCTTTTAGATCTAGGACAGTATACCAGTGATGATCTGGAGGGAGCAAACTCAAGAGGTTGTATGGGTTTGGCACCGTAGGGTGAATATCTAGAACTTGGCGGTTAACCTCCCGCAGGTCCTGTACTGGCTGATAGTCATGAGAATTTGGTTTTTTAACAGGGAGCAGGGGAGTATTCCATGCTGACTGACAGGGTCTCAAGATTTTCTGGGCTAGGAACCTGCAGATATGGGGGGTGATTCCATGTTGGGCCTCTAAGATCATAGGATATTGTCTGACTTGGACAGGATTGGCCCCTGCTTGAGATCTATATATATATATAGGAGGGCGGTGCCTAGCCAAGCCAGTTCCCCCTGTCTCGGCCCACGCTTCGGGGAATTCATCTAGCCACTCCTAGATGTCTGTTTGGGGAAGGGTCGGTTTTTGATGCAGCCGATATTCATCTTCTAATTGAATTGTCAGTACTTGAATCGGCCTGCCCACCTGATCAAGTATTTTAGTTTCTCCTGGGAGGAAGTGAATTTGAGCTCCCATCTTGGTTAACAAGTCTCTTCCCAACAGTGGGAAGGGACACTCTGGGATGACCATAAAGGAGTGGGATACCCGGCCCGTGCCCAAATCCACCGATCTTCAGGTAGTCCATTGATATTTTTTCATCCCAGTGGCCCCCTGCACCCATGAAGTCTTTTCAGCCAGTTTCCCTTGGGGCTCCAGCAAAACCGAATATTGAGCCCCTGTGTCAACAAGGAAATCAATTGGGGTCCCCTCCACTCTTAAGGTTACCCTGGGTTCAGGGAGGGGCGCCGAATCCCGTCTCTCCTAGTCGCTCAGTTCATCGACGGCCAGGATAGGGGTCTTTCGTAGTCCTTTCTTTTTCTTAGGGCATTCTTTGGCCCAGTGTCCTCCCTCCTTACAATAGGCGCATTTGTTCTTTCTTAATGCTGGTTGCGTACGGGGGCGGCTCTTACCTTCAGCCGCTAGGAGGTGCAGCTGGCGCTCCCTTTCTCCCGAATTAGGAACTGTTGCCACTAGCAGGATGCACGCCATATTGTGGGTCTGGCGGTCTGCTGCTTTAGCTTGTTTTTCCTCGGGGGTCTCTCGAGTATTGTAGACCCTTTCTGCCACTGTTATTAAATCCTGGATACTCTTCTCACCCAGGTGTTCTAGTTTTTATAACTTCTTCCTAATGTCTGGAGCCACCTGGTTGACAAAATGTATTATCAAAGCAGCCTGAGTGCCTTCTGCTTCTGTGTCCATGGAGGTGTATTGTCTAAAGGCCTCCATCAACCTTTCCAGATAAGCGGCTGGGCTCTTGGTGGGGCTCTGTTGAACATCTCCTACTCTAGCTAGATTAGTGGGTTTCCGTGAAGCTGCCTTGAGCCCCCCCAACAGAATCTGGCAGTAGACCTGGAGCCTCTCCTTACCTTGTGCCGTATTGTAATCCCAGTCAGGTCGTGATAAAGGAAAAGAGGTGTTAATTTCATCTATATTAGTGGTGGGTTCTCCATTTGCCCCTGGGACCCTTTTATGGGCCTCATTCTGTATTCTCTCTCTCTCTTCCCTGGTGAAGAGAATCTGGAGCAGCTGTTGACAGTCATCCCAGGTGGGCTGATGAGTAAAAAGCACAGTCTCTAGAAGGTTAGTTAGATCTCTAGAGTTATCTGAAAACTTAGCATTCTGGGACCTCCAGTTATATAGATCACTGGTAAAGAAGGGCCAGTATTGATGAGGCTGGTTCCCTTCCTTGTCGGGGGGACCGGCCACTTGAAAAGGGAGGGCAACAGTTGAGTCTACTGATCCTGCCAGATACATGGTTCGCCTATGGCGAGTATTTTGTGCAGGCCCCCCCTTCTGATGTGTCGGTTCTAGGTGGAGGGATAGCAGGGGCCCGTGGTGGCTCGAGGGGTTGGTAAGGGGGTGGGAAAAGAAGTTCCTCCTCTGTTCCCTCTTGTAAAATGGGGTACAGCAGCACCATTGGTTCAGGTTCCTTGGAATCTTTCAGGTTCTTTCCTATATGTGTCGCCAGTACCTGTGCGGTGGAAAATTCCTGTTGAGGCAAGAAAGATTTTACCCATGGAGGGGGGCACAATATCAGATCTTCCCACACTATGACATAGGGTAACTTGGTCAGGGTGTCCACTCCGCAATTGAAAGATGATGTCTCAGACTCGGTGCATGGTACCAAATCAAAGGTGCCCTCTGGGGGCCATCCCACGTGGAAGGTTGGCCATTCTGCACTGCAAAAAGTGATTAATTTATATTTCTTAATTTCCACACTGAGGTCACGTGCGTGTATCTTGACCCCCTTAAAATGGTCAGTGATCAGGGATAGAGGGGTAGGGTTAGATTGACTTTGCCCCATCGTTCCTAGATCAGTCAGATGTTGGTAAATTAACACAGACAGTACAGATAGCCACACAGACAGACGGAGAGACAGAAGATACAGACCTCCAGAAGTCCAGAGGCAAAACTGAAAATAAGACGACGGCCTCCGGCCATTCAGCAAGAGCAACCCATTATCATCTACAGAGAACAGGGGCACTCCCTCCCCTCCTAGGGGGTCGGGGACGTCTCCCAACGACCCGCACCGGTGACCCACCAGCGCGTCCGCCTGAGTCATATACCGGCTTCAGAAAATAGGCCTTATCAGAAACAAAGAGACAGAGAAGACCTTACCGGCAGCAGATAACTCTCCGGATCGGTTTCCCTGCCGGGCCGATGGGAGATTCCGGACAAGCCCCCAAAGGTTATCCCCAAGTCGCAAAATCTCCCAATGACCACCAGGGAGCTGGCATCCAATGCAAAAGCAAGAGAGTTTTTATTACCAAGCTCAAGCTGGGGCTCCCACCATTACTGACTCAGCGGCGAAGGAGAGGAGCCACGAACTCTGGGTTTCGTTGCTTATATAGGGTATTCTTGCGCAAAAAAAATGTTACCTTCTGTGGAAGGGTTAGGTGTTGGGTTCTGATTGGTTCCCATTTCCCGGGCTTAATTCAAATTTCCTGGGCAGGTCATAAGTCCTGAACGTAAAATCAGGAGATCCTGATCTGGGATCTGATTGGCTCGCAGGTGGTGGGGTGAGGTCAGGGGATTTCTAAAGACTCTTTCCTCAGAACTCTAAAATGGAGTCTTTTTTTTTTTTAACAAAATGGGTTTTATGAAGACCTACAAGACCTTTTACAACTAACACCCAAAAAAGATGTCCTTTTCATTATAGGGAAGTGGAATGCTAAAGTAGGAAGTCAAGAAACACCTGGAGTAACAGGCAAATTTGGCCTTGGAATGCAGAATGAAGCAGGGCAAAGACTAATAGAGTTTTGCAAAGAAAATACACTGGTCATAGCAAACACCCTCTTCCAACAACACAAGAGAAGACTCTACACATGGACATCACCAGATGGTCAACACCAAAATCAGATTGATTATATTCTATGCAGCCAAAGATGGAGAAGCTCTATACAGTCAACAAAAACAAGACCAGGAGCTGACTGTGGCTCAGATCATGAACTCCTTATTACCAAATTCAGACTCAAATTGAAGAAAGTAGGGAAAACTGCTAGACCATTCAGGTATGACCTAAATCAAATCCCTTATGATTATACAGTGGAAGTGAGGAATAGATTTAAGGGCCTAGATCTGATAGATAGAGTGCCTGAAGAACTATGGAACCAGTCCATTCTGAAGGAGATCAGCCCTGGGATTTCTTTGGAAGGAATGATGCTAAAGCTGAAACTCCAGTACTTTGGCCACCTCATGCGAAGAGTTGACTCATTGGAAAAGACTCTGATGCTGGGAGGGACTGGGAGTAGGAGGAGAAGGGGACGACCGAGGATGAGATGGCTGGATGGCATCACGGACTCGATGGACGTGAGTCTGAGTGAACTCCGAGAGATGGTGATGAACAGGGAGGCCTGGCGTGCTGCGTTTCATGGGATCGCAAAGAGTCGGACACGACTGAGCGACTGAACTAGGTTCTTCAGAATCATTCATTTCAAAGAGGCAACCAGTTTCACTATTCAGACAAGTCCTTCCACTTCCTGAAAGTACATATTATTGAGTTTTGATTTCAATAAAATGGGTCACACTGAAGAAAAAGAGATGAAAATAGCAAATTAACAGTCATGAGGAAGCAAAGAAACAAGACCAGGAGTGACTGTGGCTCAGATCATGAACTCCTTATTGCCAAATTCAGAATTAAATTGAAGAAAGTAGGGAAAAGCACTAGACCATTCAGATATGACCTAAATAAAGTCCCTTATGACTCTGGAAGTGACAAGATTAGATCTACTTGTCTAATCAAGGGATTAGATCTGATAGAGTGTCTGAAGAACTGTGGACAGAGGTTCATGACATTGTACAGGAGGCAGTGATCAAGACCACCCTCAAGAAAAAGAAATGCAAAAAAGGCAAAATGGTTGTCTGAGGATGCCTTACAAACAGCTATGAAAAGAAGAGAAGTGAAAGGAAAAGGAAAAAAGGAAAGATATACCCATTTGAATGCAGAGTTCCAAACAATAGCAAGGAGAGATAAGAAAGACTTCCTCAGTGATCAATGCAAAGAAATCGAATAAACAATAGAATAGGAAAGACTAGAGATCTCTTCAAGAAAATTAGAGATACCAAGAGAACATTTCAAACAAAGATGGGCACAGTAAAGGATAGAAATGGTATGGACCTAACAGAAGCAGAAGATATGAAGAAGAGGTAGCAAGATATACACAGAAGAAATATGCAAAAAAAGATCTTCAAGACCCAGATAATGACAATGGTATGATCACGCAGTTAGAGCCAGACATCCTGGAATGTGAAGTCAAGTGAGCATTAGGAAGCATCACTACGAGAAAGCTAGTGGAGGTGATGGAATACCAATTGAGCTATTTCAAATCCTAAAACCCTAAAAGATGATGCTATGACAGTGCCAGCAAATTTGGAAAACTCAACAGTGGCCACAGGACTGGGAAAGGTCAGTTTTTATTCCAATCCCAAAGAAAGGCAATGCCAAACAATGCTCAGACTACTGCAAAATTTCACTCATCACACATGCTAGTAAAGCAACACTTAATATTCTCCAAGCCAGGCTTCATCAGTACATGAACCATGAACTTCCAGATGTTCAGGCTGGATTTAGAAAAGGCAGAGAAACAAGAGATCAGATTGCCCACATCTATTGGATCATTGAAAAAGCAAGAGAGTTCCAGAAAAACATCTACTTCTGCTTCAGTGACTACCCCTAAGCATTAGACTGTGTGGATCACCACAAACTGTGGAAACTTCTTAAAGAGATAGAAATACCAGACCACCTGACCTGCCTCCTGAGAAATCTGTATGCAGGTCAGGAAACAACAGTTAGAATGGACATGGAAAAACAGACTGGTTACAAATAGGAAAAGGAGTTCAGTTCGGTTGAGTCGCTCAGTCGTGTCTGACTCTTTGCGACCCCATGAATCGCAGCACGCCAGGCCTCCCTGTTCATCACCATCTCCCGGAGTTCACTCAGACTCACGTCCATCGAGTCCGTGATACCATCCAGCCATCTCATCCTCAGTCGTCCCCTTCTCCTCCTGCCCCCAATCCCTCCCAGCATCAGGGTCTTTTCCAATGAGTCAGTTCTTCGCATGAGGTGGCCAAAGTACTGGAGTTTCAGCTTTAGCATCATTCCTTCCAAAGAAATCCCAGGGCTGATCTCCTTGAGAATGGACTGGTTGGATCTCCTTGCAGTCCAAGGGACTCTCAAGAGTCTTCTCCAACACCACAGTTCAAAAGCATCAATTCTTCGGCATTCAGCCTTCTTCACAGTCCAACTCTCACATCCATACATGACCACAGGAAAAACCATAGCCTTGACTAGACACCTTAGTCGGCAAAGTAATATCTCTGCTTTTGAATATACTATCTAGGTTGGACATAACTTTTCATCCAAGGAGTAAGCGTCTTTTAATCTCATGGCTGCAGTCACCATCTGCAGTGATTTTGGAGCCCAAAATAATAAAGTCTGGCACTGTTTCCACTGTTTCCCCATCTATTTCCCATGAAGTGATGGGATCAAATACCATGATCTTCGTTTTCTGAATATTGAGCTTTAGGCCAACTTTTCGTTCTCCTCTTTTGCTTTCATCAAGAGGCTTTTTAGCTCCTCTTCACTTTCTGCCATAAGGGTGGTGTCATCTGCATATCTGAGGTGATTGATATTTCTCCCGGCAATCTTGATTCCAGCTTGTGTTTCTTCCAGTCCAGCATTTCTCGTGATGAACTCTGCACAGAAGTTAAATAAGCAGGGTGACAAAATACAGCCTTGATGTACTCCTTTTCCTATTTGGAACCAGTCTGTTGTTCCATGTCCAGTTCTAACTGTTGCTTGCTGACCTGCATACCGATTTCTCAAGAGGCAGGTTAGGTGGTCTGGTATTCCCATCTCTTTCAGAATTTTCCACAGTTTCTTGTGATCCACACAGTCAAAGGCTTTGGCATAGTCAATAAAGCAGAAATAGAGTACCTATCACCAACCTAGATAGCATATTAAAAAGTAGAGACATTACTTTGCAAACAAAGGTCCGTCTGGCCAAGGCTATGGTTTTTCCAATAGTCATGTATAAATGTGAGAGTCGGACTATAAAGAAAACTGAGCAGTGAAGAATTGATGCTTTTGAACCTTGGTTTTGGAGAAGACTATTGAGAGTCCCTTGTATAGCAACAAAATCCAATAAGTCCATCCTAAAGGAAATCAGTCCTAAATATTCATTGCAAGGACTGATGCTGAAGCTGAAACTCCAATACTTTGTCCACCTGATGTGAAGAGCTGACTTATTTGAAAAGACCCTGATGCTGGAAAAGATTGAAGGCAGGAGGAGAATGGGACAACAGAGGATGAGATGGTTGGATGACATCATTGACTCAATGGACATGAGTTTGAATAAACTCAGGAAGTTGGTGATGGACACGGAGGCCTGGCGTGCTGCAGTCCATGGGGTCGCAAAGGGTAGGACACAACTGAGTGACTGGACTGAACTGACCTGAAGCAAATATAAACGTACTTCTAGATATTTTCCTATGATGTTTCTCTTACTAAATTCTTCTTAATGCTATGAGTCACTAACCTGGTAAAACACTAGAAAACAAATTTCAAAAACATGTAATCTCATCATTTTTTTCTCTTATTTAGTTTCTTGCTTTTTTCTAAGAACAGTACACATTGGAGAAAGATGACATAATTAGATAATCAAAAAAAAAAAAAAAAACAGCATCACTGCAGTGTCTTCCTCTGCAGTGAGTCAAATGAACTTTTGCATGTTTGCAGTGAAAAATACTTTGTATATGAATGAAGAGCATAATACACTGATGGATACAGAAATGTTTAACATGTGTTTTATTTCACTCAATAGCAAGCTTATTACTTACATATCTTTCACAACATAGAACTTTGGCTTCACAGATTTGTGTCATCGTTTCCTGCATCCTCATTTTTCTAAGAGTCCTGAGCATTTACAAATAGAAAAAAGAAGTTACTTTGATAAGTGCAATATGCTGCTCAAAAAACCACAATGTTTGACACAAGTTGTGGTCATATAAAGTTACTATTAAATCTTGCTCTTATCAAAATATTAATACTGCCTCACCAAACAAACATGAACTTATTACCAATGAAGGGAAATTTCTTTTTTTTTTTTAGCCCAAAGCAGCAACACACTATTCTTAAAGATTGCACTAAAGGTTTTAGTATAATATTTTTATCTCCTTTCATCATAGTGCAATATACTTTTTCATGTGGATAAGACTGATAAGAATGTAGTGTCTCTTTGTTGTAATACTCAAGGAAAGGGTATTTTGATAGTTTGCAATATTCTAAAAGTATAGTACAGATGTCAATTTACATTAAAATGTGTACCAATAAAAGTTGTAGAAAATCAATCTGAATGTATACTGATCTAATGTATATTAGAAGTGTTCTTTTTAATTTAAAATAGGGATGCTTAAAAATCTAATTTTCTCATATCTACTTGTTTTCCTTTGATTTTCCCCTTAAAATTCAATATGGATAACAATCTGATCAACTGAGTGTGCCTTCACTGAATGCATTCATGTGTATATGTATATGCAGGCTTGCATGGATCTATGAATTTGACAAATGTCATATAAATGTTAGTACAGTGCCTGACATATAGGAATGGTATAATAGTTTAAAAATAGCTAAATTTTGATCTTTTGGATGTGTGGAGCGACATCTACTAATGTTTATATAAAGTAAAAATCATTCAACAGGAAAATTGTCATTTTAAAAGGTCCTAAAATTTCTAATTGGTTGACAACATTACTAAAAGTAGAAATATTGAGGACAAAAACTCTAGCCTAAACAATGAAATATAGCCTAATAGATATTTCATATGAAACATAATGCAATATATTTGTATTCTATTTTTTTCTTTTATTTTTTGTGTTGCTTGCTAATCTACCTCATACATATACTCAGTTCAGTTCAGTCACTCAGTTGTATATGAGTCTTTGTGATCCCATGGACCACAGCATGCCAGGCCTCCCTGCCCATCACCAACTCCTGGAGTTTACCCAAATGCATGTCGATTGAGCCGGTGATGCCATCCACCCATCCTCTATCGTCCCCTTCTCCTCCTGACTTCAATCATTCTCAGCATCAGGGTCTTTTCAAATGAATCAGCTCTTCCCATCAGGTGGCCAAAATATTGGAGTTTCAGCTTCAAGATCAATCCTTCCAATGAACACCCAAGACTGATCTCCTTTAGGATGGACTGGTTGGATCTCCTTGCAGTCCAAGGGACTCTCAAGAGTCTTCTCCAACACCACAGTTCAAAAGCATCAATTCTTCTGTGCTCAGCTTTCTTCATAGTCCAACTCTCACATCCATACATGAATACTGGAAAAACCATAGACTTGACTAGATCGACCTTTGTTTGCAAAGTAATGTCTCTGCTTTTAATATGCTGTCTAGGTTGGTCATAACTTTCCATCCAAGGAGTAAGTGTCTTTTAATTTCATGACTGCAGTCACCATTTGCAGTGATTTTGGAGCCCAAAATAATAAAGTCAGCAACTGTTTCCACTGTTTCCCCATCTATTTGCCATGAAGTGATGGGACCAGATGCCATGATCTTAGTTTTCTGAATGTTGAGATTTAAGCCAACTTTTTCACTCTCTTTCAGTTTCATTGAGAAGCTCTTTAGTTCTACTTCACTTTCTGCCATAAGCGTGGTGTCATCTGCATATCTGATGTGGTTGATATTTCTCCCAGCAATCTTGATCCCAGCTTGTGCTTCATCCAGCCCAGCATTTCTCATGATGTACTCTGCATATAAGTTAAATAAGCAGGGTGACAATATACAACCTTGACATACTCTTTTCCTATTTGGAACCAGTCTGTTTTTCCATGTCCATTCTAACTGCTGCTTCCTGACCTGCATACAGATTTCTCAGGAGGCAGGTTAGGTGGTCTAGTATTCCCATGTCTTTTAGAATTTTCCATAGTTTCTTGTGATCCACACAGTCAAAGGCTTTGGTGTAGTCAATAAAGCAGAAATAGATGTTTTACTGGAACTCTCTTGCTTTTTCAGTGATCCAATAGATGTTAGCAATTTGATCTCTAGTTCCTCTTTTAAACACAGCTTGAACATCTAGAAGTTCATAGTTCACATATTGCTGAAGCCTGGCTTGGATAATTTTGAGCATTACTTTACTAGTGTGTGAAGTGAAGTCGCTCAGTCATGTCCATCTCTTTGCAACCCCATGGACTGTAGCCTACCAGGCTCCTTTGTCCATGGGATTTTCCAAGCAATAGTACTGGAGTGGATTGCCATTTCCTTCTCCAGGGGATCTTCCCGACCCAGGGATCAAAACCAGGTCTAGTGCAATTGTGCAATAGTTTGAGCATTCTTTGGCATTGCCTTTCTTTGGGATAGGAAAGAACACTGACATTTTCCAGTCCTGTGGCCACTGCTGAGTTTTCCAAATTTGCTGACATATTGAGTGCAGCACTTTCACAGCATCATCTTTTTGGATTTGAAATAGCTCAACTGCAATTCCATCACCTCCACTAGCTTTGTTCATAGCGATGCTTCCTAAGTTAAGGCCCATTTGACTTCACATTCCAGGATGTCTGACTCTACATTAGTGATCACACCATCATGATTATCTTGGTCTTGAAGATGTTTTTGTACAATTCTTCTGTGTATTCTTGCCACCTCTTCTTAATATCTTCTGCTTCTGTTAGGTCCATACCATTTCTGTCCTTTATCAAGCCCATCTTTGCATGAAATGTTCTCTTGGTATCTCTAATTTTCTTGAAGAGATCTCTAGTCTTTTCCATTCTGTCGTTTTCCTCAATTTATTTGCACTGATCACCGAGGAAGTCTTTCTTATCTTTCCTTGCTTTTCTTTGGACCTCTGCATTCAAATGGGTATATCTCTCCTTTTCTCCTTTGCTTTCCGCTTCTCTTCTTTTCACAGCTGTTTGTAAGGTGTCCTCAGACAGCCATTTCACTTTTTTGCATTTCTTTTTCTTGGGGATGGTCTTGATCCCTGTCTCCTATACAGTGTCAGGAACCTCCATCCATATTTCATCAGGCACTCTGTTTATCAGATCTAGTCCCTTAAATCTATTTCTCACTTCCACTGTATAATCATAAGGGATTTGATTTAGGTCAAATTTGATTTAGATTTCATTTAGTGCTTTTCCTTATTTTCTTCAATTTAAGCCTGAATTTGGTAGTAAGGAGTTCATGATCTGAGCCACAATCAGGTTCCAGTCTTGTGTTTGCTAACTGTATAGAGCATCTCCATCTTTGGCTGCAAAGAACATAATCTGATTTCAGTTTTGGTCATCTGGTGATGTCCATTGTAGAGTCTTCTCTTGTGTTGTTGGAAGAGGGTGTTTGCTATGATCAGTGCCTTCTCTTGGCAAATCTATTAGCCTTTGCTCTGCTTCATTCTGTACTCCAAGGCCAAATTGGCCTATTATTTCAGGCGTTTCTTGACTTCCTACTTTTGCATTCCAGTCCCCAATAATGAAAAGGACATCTTTTGGGGGTGTTAGTTTTAGAAGGTCTTGTAGGTCTTCATAGAACCAATCAACTTCAGCTTCTTCAGCGCTACTGGTTGGGGCATAGACTTGGATTACCATGATATTAAATGGTTTGCCTTGGAAATGAACAGAGATCATCCTGTCATTTTTGAGATTGCAATCAAATACTGCATTTCAGACTCTTTTGTGGACTATGATGACTACTCCATTTCTTCTAAGGGATTCCTTTAGTAGATATAATGGTCATCTGAGTTAAATTCACCCATTCCAGTCCATTTTAGTTCGCTGATTCCTAAAATGTCGATGTTTACTCTTGCCATCTCCTGTTTGACCACTTCCCATTTACCTTGCTTCGTGGACCTGACATTCCATATTCCAGTACAATATTGCTCTTTATAGCATCAGACCTTGCTTCTATCACCAGTCCCATCCACAGCTGAGTGTTGTTTTTGTTTTGGATCCATCCTTTCATTCTTTCTGGAGTTATTTCTCCACTGATCTCCAGTAGCATATTGGGCACCTACCAACCTGGGGAGTTCATCTTTCAGTGTCCTATTTTTTTTTTTTT
>SJYT01045012.1:23963-66356 GCA_006410635.1 Cephalophus harveyi
AGTGTTCTATTTTTTTTTTTTTTTTTTTTTTTTTGCCTTTTCATACTGTTCATGTGTTTCTCAAGGCAAGAATACTGAAGTGGTTTACCATTCCCTTCTCCAGAGGACCACATTTTGTCAGAGCTCTCCACCATGACCTGTCCGTCTTGGAAGGCCCTACATGACATGGCTTAGTTTCATTGAGTTAGACAAGGCCGTGGTCCATGTGATTGGTTAGTTTTTTGTGATTTTAATATCAATCTGCCTGCCCTCTGATGCCCTGTCTCAGCACCTACCATCTTACTGGGGTTTCTCTTACCTTGGATGTGGAGTATCTCTTCACGGCTGCTCCAGCAAAGAGCAGCTGCTGCTCCTTACCTTGGACATATGGTATCTCCTCTCGGTAGCTTGCCGCTCCAGCACCGCACAGCCACCATTCACCATACATATACTAGATAAACATAAAATTGTCTGTTGTGAATAGAGAGACTTTATAAAGCTTAACATTCAGATGATAGATGTCTTATTCTTTAGGCACTTTGGTATTATTTAAAGATGAATTTAATGGTCAAGGCAAACAAAATATGCATTCATCTAGCATATGATTTCCTCTCACAGATTAATGCTATTTAGGCATTCACGTATCTTAACCCCTATATTACTATAAGTCAGATTTATAACTCACAGTACCTTTCAACCCATAAACCTCTCTTATTACTGCCACTTCATTGTCTTATCCTGAACCACACCCTTGTCCTATGCCCTATTTCACAAAGGGCCAAAAATTGTTAGGAATGAAGTACTTCAAATCAATATGTTTCCAATTTCCTAAAGGCACCTTCTTCAAGTCTTTTACACTCCCTTTTTTTTAAGTCAGCCATGATATTTTATTTAATTGACACTTTTGTACAGTCAGTGACATTCTTAAAAATATTTTTACTGTTTAATGCATATTTTGACTTTTTTTTTTTGCATTTTAAGTCATAACTCTTGACTTCTTTTCTTTTCATGGAATCATTGCAACAGGAACGAAACTCACACTATTTGATATATTGGTTCACTGGAGATTTAATTTTCTATGGGTCTCTGCTTTTACATTTGGTTAAGGTTTGAGAGCTCAAAGTATTATTCCTGACAACATGTTAAATGTTTGAGGTGTGGATGTATAATGAAATAAAGCAATAAATGTCTTGTGTCCATATTTATTTTGTAGATGAATCTGCTTTGAAAAATCTGGCACCCAGTAGTCCAATATCATTTAACTGGTAACCTTTTATTTTTTTAAAAGAATGTAGCATTTCCATAGCCAGGTATAAGCCCCAGCAGACTCGGTGACAGAAGGAGAATTGTTGCTTATCCTCTCATGCTATAAGGTCACTTCAAGGAATCTGATTCTCAAGAGCCACACTTCTAAGAAAGCTAGGCAGTACCAATGAGCGGAAACAGGATCTGATATTTTCTACAATATCTGTTTTTATTTTCAAGAAGAAGTATTCCTCAAGAATTAAGGAAATACTGTGGCATGTGGCTTTAAGGTGTGATGAATAGGAAGCAAGAGTTGATGCCCTGGCCTTAGACTTATTCATATGCAGTTTTTGATGACACCCTGACATCCCTCCAAGATGTGGGTAAACTTGCTGGAACCAATGAAAGGACTCTCTGTTCAATGAAGGTTAACTTAAGAACCACAGAAATGTGGAGAATCAAGGAAGGTATTCACCTTGCACCATAGATACTTCAGAATTACTGTAAAAGTGTAATAGGAGACCCATATTGTTAAGGGAATGAGCAAATCAAGGAAGGTAGGGGAATTTCAGGGTTCTCTTTATTTCCAAAACCCTATACTTTCCTGGCCCAAATCTTTAGCATCTACATGCTAGTAAAGTAATGCTCAAAATTCTCCAAGCCAGGCTTCAGCAATACGTGAACCGTGAACTCCCTGATGTTCAAGCTGGCTTTAGAAAAGGCAGAGGAACCAGAGATCAAATTGCCAACATCTGCTGGATCATGGAAAAAGCAACAGAGTTCCAGAAAAATATCTATTTCTGCTTTATTGACTATGCCAAAGCCTTTGACTGTGTGGATCACAATAAACTGTGGAAAATTCTGAAAGAGATGGGAATACCAGACCACCTGACCTGCCTCTTGAGAAACCTGTATGCAGGTCAGCAAGCAACAGTTAGAACTGGACATGGAACAACAGACTGGTTCCAAATAGGAAAAGGAGTACGTCAAGGCTGTATATTGTCACCCTGCTTATTTAACTTCTGTGCAGAGTACATCATGAGAAACGCTGGACTGGAAGAAACACAAGCTGGAATCAAGATTGCCGGGAGAAATATCAATCACCTCAGATATGCAGATGACACCACCCTTATGGCAGAAAGTGAAGAGGAGCTAAAAAGCCTCTTGATGAAAGTGAAAGAGGAGAGTGAAAAGGTTGGCTTAAAGCTCAACATTCAGAAAACGAAGATCATGGCATCTGGTCCCATCACTTCATGGCAAATAGATGGGGAAACAGTGGATTCTAGTCAAGGCTATGGTTTTTCCTGTGGTCATGTATGGATGTGAGAGTTGGACTGTGAAGAAGGCTGAGCACCGAAGAATTGATGCTTTTGAACTGTGGTGTTGGAGAAGACACTTGAGAGTCTCTTGGACTGCAAGGAGATCCAACCAGTCCATTCTGAAGGAGATCAACCCTGGGATTTCTTTGGAAGGAATGATGCTAAAGTTGAAACTCCAGTACTTTGGCCACCTCATGCAAAGAGTTGACTCATTGGAAAAGACCCTGATGCTGGGAGGGATTGGGGGCAGGAGGAGAAGGGGACGATTGAGGATGAGATGGCTGGATGGCATCACGGACTCGATGGACGTGAGTCTGAGTGAACTCCTGGAGATGGTGATGAACAGGGAGGCCTGGCGTGCTGTGATTCATGGGGTCACAAAGAGTCAGACTTGACTGAGCAACTGAACTGAACTGAACTGAACTGAAAGAGGATAGATTTCCAAAAAGTGGTTTAGGCCTGTCCAACTCTCAGAGTAGGTGTTTGAATATTTTATAAGACTTCTGTTTGCCTGGGGTTCAACAGGGAGGAAGGAAAGAAAGAATAAAGGAAGAGAGAGAGGGAAGGAAGGAGGAAGGAAGAAGGAAATGAAGAAACAGTAAACTAAGGAATAAAAACCATCTACAGTGAGATCCTTTGATGAAAGAATTAAATCCAAACACCATGTTTCACTATAGTTTTGCTGTGGACCCACCATCTTTTTATCTCTGTCTTCTCTTGATCATTTTTCCTATCAAGGTAAAATTTTCCAAAAAAGAAAAATAACAAAAAACAATGGTGGTTTCCTTTAAGCATTTCCTTTTATCTGCTCCTACAATTGAGGATACATAAGTGATATTAAGTTCATCTTTAGAGCATTTTTAATTTTTTTATTACTTGCTTTTCCCTACAGAACTGATGTTAGAAATTGGGGGAATTATAACATCTTCTAGTCATGTTACGTGATCAATTTGGCAAAACTACTTTCATCATTCTGAACTCAGTTATCCATTCATACCTACTCAGCAGAGAAGGCAATGGCACCCCACTCCAGTACTCTTGCCTGGAAAATCCCATAGGCAGAGGAGCCTGGTGGGCTGCAGTCCATGGGGTCACGAAGAGTCGGACACGACTGAGCGACTTCACTTTCACTTTTCACTTTCACTTTTCACTTTCATGCATTGGAGAAGGAAATGGCAACCCACTCCAGTGTTCTTGCCTGGAGAATCCCAGGGACAGGGGAGGCTGGGAGGCTGCCGTCTATGGGGTCACACAGAGTCAGACCTGACTGAAGTGACTTAGCATACCTACTCAGACTGCTTCATATTCAGAGTCATATCTTGCTTTCCTGTGTTAATTTTCTCCATATATTCAACAAAAATGTCTTGAGGATTTAAAGGTTTATGGTATGACCACACTTGTCCAGCTCCTGGGACTACAGCAATGAGCCAGATAACCCTGCTGTGAGATACTGAATAGATTGATCCAGTGGAACAGAGTGATTCAAGACAGAAATATTCAATTTCTATGAAATCATTTCAACAACTCACCTAAATCATTAGGCAGTTAATCACATATGCTGTGCTTTCTTTAAAGCACTGTAAGTAGGCAATTCAGAGAAATAATCCTAAGCCATTTTCCTGAAATAGGAGAAAAAAATGATTTTTATAAACTTCTAAACTTTGCTTCTAATACAAATGAATTTTAGTTTGTTTGCTTTTCATTTTTCAACTGAGTAAAATGTCTGTAAAATTAATTGGGCCATTTTTTCAGTTGTCAGCATGTTAGTTTTTTCAAATTTGAATTCTGTTCTCAGCATTCATTTTTCATATCATTTAATATTACAGAGTGCACCCTTTTAAACTGTGTGCCCTACATACAAAAGCATCTAGTATGAATAATACCTGAAACCAGG
Source organism: Cephalophus harveyi (assembly GCA_006410635.1). Classification (NCBI taxonomy): domain Eukaryota; kingdom Metazoa; phylum Chordata; class Mammalia; order Artiodactyla; family Bovidae; genus Cephalophus; species Cephalophus harveyi. The sequence goes on from SJYT01045012.1 coordinate 28,401, forward strand.
AGTGATGCTAAATTCTTTAACCAACAGGACTGAACCCTATGAAAGCAATATGTAAGCCAATGAAAACAAGTTTGTTTTGGCTACTCCTAAATTAAAGAAACAACTTTTTAAAGTATAAACATTATCCATATCATCAGCAGTAGAAACAGATAATAATTTTTAAATTAGTGCCTCCCCTTGGCCTGAATTTTACTGGATTAAGTGGCATTTAAGAAAAAATAGATACATTCAGTATCCCTTTAACACTATTTCACAACTGCTAACAGATTTTAAACTATCAAGTGACCCAAAGAAAAAGCATTACAACTATGAAGGACTCAAGCAATTTGGTGACATGTTATTGAAGTCTCTGAGGCTGCTAAAGGCCAAACACATGGAAGTTTATTTTCCATTTTTACTGACTGTAGTTTTATCCAGACCAATGGTCCTTTCATTTTATGGTATTTTCTCAATCCATTGCTCTAAATTCTTAGCTCTCACCACAATCAGGATGAGGTGGGGAAAAGCACAGCTACAGTTATCACCATGAGATCCTATCAGCTGTGGCCTCGATTGACACCACTGCTTTCCAAGCTGCTATAAATGTGTTAAGCTCCCTTTGACATTTTTCCTCATCTCAGTGAGCTACAAAGGAGAAACTTTCACTAAACTGTTATTTTTCTCCTAAGATCCATAACTTGTAAAGCCTTGAAACTGAGATGCCCTTATCATAAGAGAATACAATCACAATCTAGTGCCTCCAGAAGCTTCCAGATTTCAAGTTGCTGCTTCTACATGTTTTTGGAGTAACACTGCTCTCCTTAGCAATTATTTCTTACCAGAAATTACATTCTGGCTAGTGAATTTTATCTGATGTAACATCTGTGGCTCCACTGCCTTTATCTCTCTGAATAATGAGTATATTGAAAGTAATTGGGGTGAGGAAAGTTTCTTTGTTTTCTTCTTTTATGGTCAGTTTTTTAACTATACTTTGTTGTACTTTGTGGATATACTACCTCATATTGTTTCATTTATGTTGTCTCTCTAGGTGAACTATAAATTCCTCAAACCAGTCAAGAGGTTTCCTAATTTGTAAAACCTCTTTCCATGCTCAATACTGAATAAAATGTGGTAAATGTCAGCTACCTAAAATAGGCAGTTAATTAATTAATGACCACTTGCTTCAAAGAAAGTAAAATTTATAATCATTATCTTTAAGTTTAATTTCCAAAATAGTAAGATAATTTTTAATAAATCTATTAATACTTTCAAGGTAAAATTTTAGTTTACATCCTTCTGTGGTATATAATCTACGTATATTGTCATACACAACATACATATGCCCTATACTTAATGTATATACATAGAAATATATGTCCAAATATACAGTTATATTTTAGTGTACTACTACAAAGTTGTGAAATCATAAGGCATGAAATGAGCCATGTAGTCTCTAAATTGTCAATGTAGAGTAGTGTGTGTTTTGTCATAGGGTCATTTTTTATATAGCTTTCTATCTAGTCTTACATTTCAAAGAATTATTAGAAATCTTAACCCTGAAAAAGTCTGTGGGAATACAGTTGCATAGCCAATGAAATTAACCATTTGATCTAAGCATCTAGGTCATGGATTAACTTTTTAAGCATAGTATAAACTAGCAGGAATCTTTGTTTATTTTCCCTCGAGGGCAAGTCTCTTTGACCTGTTTTGTTTGCTCCTGTAATCCAAACAATTAGAATAATTCTTGGTGCGTATTAGGAGCTCAATAAATATTTGTTGAGTAAATGACTGAGTGACTTACGATTGTGTACAAGAGGGCAATATGTGAGTTTATATTGATGAAATTAACTAGATGAAGGGAGAAGGGATGGAGCGCTTAGCAAAAAGAGAGGACTGTATATTCAAAGGCCCTAATGCAGAAGATAATGGCCCATTACTGAAAATCTTCAGAGTAGCTGGAATATAGAACATGGGAAAAGTGGTTTGAGATAGCCATGGAGATAGAAATGGACTATATATTTTTTTAACTTTTTATTTTTCATTGGGATATAGCTGATTAATAATGTAATAATTCCAGGTTAACAGCTAAGGGACTCAGTCATACATATACATGTAACCATTCTCCCCTAAACTCCTCTCCCATCCAGGCTGCCTCATAACATTAAGCAGAGTTCCATGTGCTATACAGCAAGTCCTTGTTAGTTACATATTCTACATAAAGTGGTATGTAAATAGACTATATTATAAAAATCATTTTAGGCTATGATAAAAATGGTGGGTTTTTTTCTTTTTTAAAATTAATTTGTTTATTTTATTTGGAGGCTAATTACTTTACAATATTGTGGTGATTGTTGCCGTATATCAACATGAATCAGCCATAGGTGTATATGTATCCCACCATCCTGAAATCCCCTCCCAACACGCTCCCCACCCCATCCCTCTGGGTTGTCCCAGAATACCAGCTCTGAGTGCCCTGCTTCATGCTTCAAACTTGCACTGGTCATCATCTATTTTACGTATGGTAATATACATGTTTCAATGCTATTCTCTCATATTGTCCCACCCTCTAGCAGTCAGAAGCATTGCTGGATTTCAGGCAGGGTGGAATTATGATTTGCATTTTGAGGAAATTATGCTTGTGGAGTTGAGAAGGTTAAGAGTTCAGCATGAGTGAAAACAGGGAGCTCATTTTTAGTAGGCTGTGTGGTACTCCAGGTAAGAGATGATGAGGACTGCTCTAGATGGTAATGATGTAAAGGAAAGAAACTTCTCTTACTTGCATAAGGTCACAAAGTGCGTGCGTGTATGCTCAGTCACTTAGTTCAGTTCAGTTCAGTCACTCAGTCGTGTCCGACTCTTTGCGACCCCATGAAACGCAGCACGCCAGGCCTCCCTGTCCATCACCATCTCCCGGAGTTCACTCAGACTCACGTCCATCAAGTCCGTGACGCCATCCAGCCATCTCATCCTCGGTCGTCCCCTTCTCCTCCTGCCCCCATATCCCTCCCAGCATCAGAGTCTTTTCCAATGAGTCAACTCTTCGCATGAGGTGGCCGAAGTACTGGAGTTTCAGCTTTAGCATCATTCCTTCCAAAGAAATCCCAGGGCTGATCTCCTTCAGAATGGACTGGTTGGATCTCCTTGCAGTCCAAGGGACTCTCAAGAGTCTTCTCCAACACCACAGTTCAAAAGCATCAATTCTTCGGCATTCAGCCTTCTTCACAGTCCAACTCTCACATCCATACATGACCACAGGAAAAACCATAGCCTTGACTAGACAGACCTTAGTCGGCAAAGTAATGTCTCTGTTTTTGAATATACTATCTAGGTTGGTCATAACTTTTCTTCCAAGCAGTAAGCGTCTTCTAATTTCATGGCTGCAGTCACCATCTGCAGTGATTTTGGAGCCCCCAAAAATAAAGTCTGACACTGTTTCTACTATTTCCCCATCTATTTCCCATGAAGTGATGGGACTGGATGCATTGATCTTCGTTTTCTGAATGTTGAGCTTTAAGCCAACTTTTTCGCTTTCCTCTTTCACTTTCATCAAGAGGCTCTTTAGTTCCACTTCACTTTCTGCCATAAGGGTGGTGTCATCTGCATATCTGAGGTGATTGATATTTCTCCCGGCAATCTTGATTCCAGCTTGTGTTTCTTCCAGTCCAGTGTTTCTCATGATGTACTCTGCATAGAAGTTAAATGAGCAGGTTGACAATATGTCAGTCACTTCAGTCATGTTCAACTCTTTTTGACCCTATGGACTGTAGACTGCCAGTCTCCTCTGTCTATGGGATCCTCCAGGCAAGAATACTGGAGTGGGTTGCCATGTACTCCTTCAGAGGATTTTCCCAACCCAAGGATCGAACCCAAGTCTCTCCTATTGTAGGCGGATTCTTTATCATCTATCTGTGCCACCAGGGAAGTCCAAGAATCCTGGAGTGGGTAGACTATCCCTTCTCCAGGGGATCTTCCTGACCCAGGGATCAAACCAGGGTCTCCTGCATTGCAGATGGATTCTTTACCAACTGAGCTACCAGGGAAACCCAAGTTCACAGAGTACTGTGCACTTTCTCCATACCATTTGTCAATGTTTGTAATTGCCCATTTGTTTGTGTGACTATTGAGTAATATCTGCCCATACAATCTCTGATCTCTATGTTTAGTTCGATTCTCCATCCTACACTAGCTTTTAACTCAACACCTGGCATGTAGTAACTGCTCAAAAAATATTTATTGACTGAATGAATGAAAGCACATTCAAAATTAAAACTGTCTTTTCACTATATATCAAAGTAAAGAGAAACTTGTTAAACAATCCATGTGTGAAACAACTTTAGAATTTTAAAAGATGTCTCAAAGTACCATAAAAACCTTAAAATGTACGGGAATTCTAGGGCTTATTGTGTTTTATTTTTATGTTTCTAAAAGATGATTGGCTGAGATAGTTCCACTTTGAGTAGCCCCCTAGCTTATGAGGCAATTTAGTCCATTGCCAAAGAACTGCACTTTGAAGTAATTCTTCAGTTCAGTTCAGTTCAGTCAGTCAGTCATGTCCGACTCTGCAACCCCAGGAATCGCAGCACGCCAGGCCTCCCTGTCCATCACCAACTCCCGGAGTTCACCCAGACTCATGTCCATCAAGTCAGTGATGCCATCCAGCCATCTCATCCTCAGTCGTCCCCTTCTCCTCCTGCCCCCAATCCCTCCCAGCATCAGAGTCTTTTCCAATGAGTCAACTCTTCATATGAGGTGGCCAAAGTACTGGAGTTTCAGCTTTAGCATCAGTCCTTCCAAAGAAATCCCAGGGCTGATCTCCTTAGGATAAAACAAAAACCTATATTCTTTTCGCTCCCATTATTAATCCTAGTTCTGAATTATGGAACATCATAGGAAAATCTAGTCCTTTTATTATTTTAGGGATTCTTTAAGTTTTTAAAGGTATCTCTGTTGAGTCTACTCTTTCAAGGTTAAACAAACTCAGTTGCTGGTGGCTCCACAGTAAAGAATCCACCTGTGATGTAGGAGCCAAAGGAGATATGGTTTCAACCCCTGGTTCTGGAAGATCCCCTGGGGGAGGGCATGGCAACCCACCCCAGCATTCTTGCCTAGACAATCCTATGAGCAGAGAGAGGAGCCTGGCGTGCTACCATCCATAGGGTCACAAAGAGTTGGACGCAGCTGAAACAACTGAGCAAGCATGCATGTACAGCATGCTTTCTAGACTTTTTATAATCCTAAATGCCTCCTTTTGGAAGCATTCTAGTTTGCTACTCATCCTAAAATGCATGCCTTCACTTGGCAAGTACTACATCATGTACCTGCGTATGTATATAGTTTTTAAATGTATGAGGCTAAGAGTCAACACAATATTGCAATTGTGATATCACCAGCCCAGCATGTTGTGGGTTTACAGCTTGCTATGATCTAATTTAAATTATTTTAAAAACTTAATTGACTGAGGAAAAGTCACATGCCTAAGTTGGGTTCTCCTCATTCAGATCTCATGCTTCTACCTATGTGATTATTTCCCATTACATGTGAACCTCAAGATTTTCATAGTAAAAACATTATCATCAAAAATATAAATGATCCTTGCCATAATACACTTACATTGATTAAAAAACAATAATTATCAGCATGTTCTAATTTCCAAGCAGGAGTCAAAACAATTATTTAAACTCAAATACTTTTTAATAAAAGGCTGGTTTTCACATAGAAGCATAGATATGTTGCACATGGAAGTCAAGTGCTCTTTGTATAAAATGTGGCTCATCCAAGGAATGCACATATTTTCTAAAACATAGTTCCAAACTGTGAAACTTTTCAATTTTAATTAGGATAATAATACCTACCACATTGATATGACTATTTTCTCACATCTAATAAGTCTGTCAGTAAAAATCTAAAAATATATTTAAGCACATGAAACAAAATCATGTCTAATTATTAAGGGCAGCTATAATTTTAATCTGTTTGTTCAACCTAGATCAAATAATATTTTAGCCTTTATAGCTGATAAACTGAAGTCTAAATACTACAGGATTATTGAGTATTATGGGTAGAAACAGAAAAATTGAATGTGCATAAGAAAAATGTATATCATAATATATCAAAAACTAACAGCTATTTTACAATCAATAATTTTTACTATATGTAAGTAATATATTATCTCAACAAGAAATTTGACATCTATGGTATGTATTATATAATCTAATAATTATTAATGATTAATATTACATCTATATGCTATTTAATAATAGTATGTGATAATCACATACTGTATATAAACACACATACACACACATATATATATGTTTTCATAAGTACATAGATTTTTGAACTGGATCACATTTAGATACAATAGTCTCCCCTTATTCTTGGGGAATAAGTGTCAAGTCCCCCAGTGGATGGCTGAAACCACATATAGTGTTAAACCCTATGTATGCTACTTTTTCCTAGACACATATACCTATGATAAAGTTTAATTTATAAATTAGGCAAAGTAAGAGATTAACAATATTTGAAATAGAATAATTATAACAATATACTGTAATGAAAGTTATATGACTATAGTCTCTCTCTCAAAATACCTTATGATACAGATTTTTTTAAGATTTATTTTTCATGTGAACCATTTTTTAAAATAATTTTTATTTATTTAATTTTGCTTGTGCTGGGTCTTTGTTGCTGTGCCAGCTTTTCTCTAATTGCAGAGAGTGGGGGCTACTCTTTGTTGCAGTGCGCAGGCTTCTCATTGCAGTGGCTTCTCTTGTGGAGCCTGGGCTCTAGTGCACATGGGTGTCAGTAGTTGCGGTGCATGGGCTCAGTAGTTGCAGCACAACCCAGTAGGTGTGACTTCTGGGGGGCACAGCCTCAGTGGTTGTGGTTCATTGGGCTTTGTTGCTCTGCAGCATGTGGGCTCTTCCTGGACCAGTGATCGAACCTGTGTCTCCTGCATTGGCAGGCTGATTCTTTACCTCTGAGCCACAAGGAAAGACACTTATGGTACAAATTTAATGCCTTTTATTATCTTTGCTAAGCACTTACCACACACTGTGGCTATAACTTGTGCAGTTTGAGACGCACAAGTTGTTTGAGACAACAAAACTAGTACAAATTTCTTTTTACTTCTCTGCAATTTCACGGATAGAAGATTCCTTCTTACCATAGATTTTAGCAAACTCAGCAAGCTTCCTTTCCTTACTAAGTTGACAACTTTCACCTTTTCACTTAAAGGCTTATGGCTCCACTTATGGCTTCTCTTTGACACATCTGAACTGCCAGTATCACTACTCTTGCACTCTGGGACCATTATTAAGTAAGCTAACAGTTACTTGAACACAAGCACTGTGATACCAAGACTGTCCATCTGATGACCACGATGGCTGCTAAGTGAGTTATAGACAGAATACACAGGACAAACAGGGTTCATGTCATGAGATTTCATCATGCTACTCAGAAAAACATGCAATGTAAAACATATGAATTGTTTATTTCTGGAAACCTCCATTTAATATTTTTCTGCAGGGTTGACTGCAGGTGACTGAAACCTCAGAAAGTGACACTGTGAATAAGAAGGAAATGCTGTAATTGTACTTATTTATTTTTCTATAGGCTGAGCAGTTATCAGATTTTTAGTAAATAAATGCTAATTGTAACTAAGTTCAGATTCATATTCACAACAGATTCTTTTCACATAACAAGTTTGTTTGGTAGAGCAATTGTTAGTTTGTACAACAAATAAGTTCAGCTCAAAAAATTAAAAGAAATAATACCATCTGGACAGTTACTTAAAAGCTGGACCAGATGGTCATTTCAGGTTTTATTCATTTGTATTAACCTTTATTTTTTATTGTAATTTGTTAGTTGAATAAATTTCCTTTTATTGCAGATAAGAAGCATCCTATAAATAAATCAGAACCAGTCCAATGATCTTTGAACTTTTGCTTCAATACTTAGGTACTATGAATTCTGAAAGACTGTATTATTCCTTCACACAATTTTACAATTTTTTAGTCAACGCCAAATTTCTTCATAAAACTTTAAGTAGTTGTAATTTATATTTTCTAACATGTTGCAATTATTGATGCATTGTTTAAAAGTCTTGTTTCATTTTAAAATGTAACAAGTGGATTTTGCACAGCAAAGGAAACCACAAACAAAACAAAAAAACAGCCCTCAGAATAGGAGAAAATAGTTGCAGATGAAGCAACCAATAAGGAATTAATCTCCAAAATAAACTAATATCTCATGCAGCTCAATATAAAAACAATAAATAAATAACCCAATCACAAAATGACTCCTCTGCAGTGGAATTCTCCAGCCAAGAATATTGGAGTGGGTAGCCATTTCCTTCTCCAGGGGATCTCCTCAACCCAGGGATCGAACCTAGGTCTCCTGAATTGCAAACAGATTCTTTACTCCCTGAGCTACAAGGGAAGCCCATTCAAAAATGGGGGAAGATCTAAATAGATATCTCTTCAAAGATGATGTAGAGATGGCCAACAAGCACATGAAAAGATGCTCAATATCACTAATTACCAGAGAAATACAAATCAAAATTACAATGAGGTATCACCTCACATCAGTCAGAATGGCCATCATCCAAAAATCTACAAACAATAAATGTTGGAGAGGGTATGGAGAAGAAGGAACCCTCCTACACTGTGATTGGAATGTAAATAGGTACAGCCACTATGGGAAACAGTATGGAGGGTCATCAAAAAATTCAACAGAGAACTACCATATGCCCTAGCAATCCCACTCCTGAGTATATACTCAAAGAAAACCATAATTCAAAACTATACATGCACCCCAGTGTTCACTGCAACAGTATTTACAAAAGCCAGGACATGGATGCAACCTGAATGTCCATCAACAGAGGAATAGATAAAGAAGATGTGGTACATATATACCATGGAACACTGCTCAGCCATAAAAAGGAACAAAATAGAACCATTTGCAGACACATGGGTGGACCTAGAGAAGAGTGAAGTGAGTCAAAAAGACAAAAACAAATACCATATAATATTGCTTTTATGTGGAATCTAGAAAAATAGTACAGATGAACTTATTTGCAAAGGAGAAACAGAGACATAGATGTAAAGAACACATAGGCATACAAACAGGGGATGGGGGAATGGGATGAATTGGGAGATTGGGATTGACATATATACACTACTACATGTAAAATAGATAACTAATCAGAACCTACTGTATAGCACAGGGAATGCTACTAAATGCTCTGTGGTGACCTAAATGGAAAGGAAATTCGAAAAAGAGGATAACCGATTCACCTTGCTGAACAGCAGAAACTAACACAGCATTGTAAAGCAACTATATTCCAATAAAAAAATGAATAAAAAATAAGATGTAACAAGTGGAATCTGAATATCATAGCAACTGTATCCTTGCTAGCATTCATATTTTAAAAATACATAAACAATTTTCAACAGTCAGAAATTTAACACCATGAACTACATAATTTTTAAAAAGTTTTGTGACTGCAAGGTTCTCAAGTCCTAAAAATTTCTTTTGGATTGAGTTAGAACTACTTGTAATACAAACTTGAGTAATACAACTTGAATATATTACATGTTTTATGATAGTTACTATAAATAGCAAAATTTTATTAGAATGAATCTCTTAATGAGATGAATGTAGTTTTATTCCCCAATTAATTTGCATATCTAGGGATGAATATTATTTATGGCTATAATAAGATAGAGTTCACTACTAGTTCTATTCTATTTGATCTATCATCAAATAGCAGTCAGTTAGGTACTTTTGAATTTCATTGAAAGCAGAAGATTAGAAAACATGTGATTTGCAGATGAATTTGCTGCAGTTAATAGATTAGTTTACTTCATCAGGACAAATACCAAAATTTGTAATGGTCATTTGATTTAGTCCCTGGAGAAGGAAATGGCAATCCACTCCGGTATTCTTGCCTGGAGAATCCCATGGATGGAGAAGCTTGGTGGGCTACAGTCCACGGGTCACAAAGAGTCAGACACAACTGAGTGACTTCACTTTCACTTTCATTTTCACTTTGATTTAGTGCTGAAAGTGGGCCTTCTTCACTAAATTCAACAGTGGCTGCAACACAGGATGAAAGAGAAGTGGGATTTTCTTTTCTGAAGTAAGAGAAGGGCAGTTGTGAAGGGTGATGAGAGATAGGAAGCCAAGTTAGATACAGGTATGCTTAATCAAGCTAATCTTTTGTGTGTGTGTGTATGTTACTGTTTTCTTTTTTTTATGGTTGATATAATTTATTTTTATGAATTAGTATCTTTTTAATTTAAATGTTATTGTTTTCTAATTGACTATGTGAAAGCCTTTGACTGTGTGGATCACAATAAACTGTGGAAAATTCTGAAAGAGATGGGAATACCAGACCACCTGATCTGCCTCTTGAGAAATCTGTATGCAGGTCAGGAAGCAACAGTTAGAACTGGACATGGAGCAACAGACTGGTTCCAAATAGGAAAAGGAGTACGTCAAGGCTGTATATTGTCACCCTGCTTATTTAACTTATATGCAGAGTACATCATGAGAAACGCTGGGCTGGATGAAGCACAAGCTGGGATCAAATGCTGGGAGGAACTAAAAAGCCTCTTGATGAAAGTGAAAGTGGAGAGTGAAAAAGCTGGCTTAAAGCTCAACATTAAGAAAACTAATATCATGGCATCTGGTCCCATCACTTCATGGGAAATAGATGGGCAAACAGTGGAAACAGCGTCAGACTTTATTTTGGGGGCTCCAAAATCATTGCAGATGGTGACTGCAGCCATGAAATAAAAAGATGCTTACTCTTTGGAAGAAAAGTTATGACCAACCTAGACAGCTTATTAAAAAGCAGAGACATTACTTTGCCAACAAAGTTCCATCTAGTCAAGGCTATGGTTTTTCCAGTATTCATGTATGGATGTGAGAGTTGGACTATAAAGAAAGCTGAGCACCAAAGAATTGATGCTTTTGAATTGTGGTGTTGGAGAAGACTCTTGAGAGTCTCTTGGACTGCAAGGAGATCCAACCAGTCCATCCTAAAGGATATCAGTCCTGAATATATATTGGAAGGACTGATGTTAAAGCTGAAACTTCAATACTCTGGCCATCTGATGCGAAGAGCTGACTCATTTGAAAACACCCTGATGCTGGGAAAGATTGAAGGCAGGAGGAGAAGGGGATGACAGAGGATGAGATGGTTGGATGGCATCACCAACTCAATGAACATGAGTTTGAGTAAACTCCAGGAGTTGGTGATGGACATGGAGGCCTAGCATGTTGCAGTCCATGGGGTCACAAAGAGTAGGACATGACTATGAACTGAACTGAACTGAAGGAAGTTTGAAGACCTCTGATCTAGTCCAGTGTTCCACTAGCAAAATAACCCATTTTAAGACGACCTTGAGAGGTATTAATAGCCATTGGTAGCCTTCCATGTCCTCATTACCTCAATTCAACTTTAAATGTCCAAGATACCCTCAGGTTGGGGAAGAGGAAAGAATATGGAGAAGGTGATTTTATTCCAGTCACTGATACCAAACTTTTAGTCCAATTGTGCTGAATTTCTTATTCCTCTTAATTGTTCTGGACCATAGTGGGTCCAAGCACAGTAGTAACATGTATCACACCATCTTAAGGATTCCCTGCCTCAAATGATTTTAACCAGAATTAGCATCCTGGAGAAGCAGTCTGCACTTTTATGAGGAAACTCTTCAAATACACTCAGCACTCAGTATCAGAAGGATCCATTTCTGCAGTCACTGAAGGTTCAACAATATTTGTTAGATTGACTTTGTTTTATAAATAACACCAATCATAATTTCTCCCTTTAGTTACTGCATAGCTTACATTTTACCATCTTGTCTAAACATATATCAGAAAAAAATACTGACCTTCTATCTGTGTCACTCCCTTGAGACAATCTAAACAATTATCCTAAAATAAAATGGTGTTACTTTTAAATATAAAATTTTCTTAAGATTCATGATGAACACTAATGAACTTTAACTTGGAAACATATAAGCTCACAACTCATTGGACCTACAATTTTTCCATGGATTGATACAAGCTTACCAAATGAAATATGTAGGATTTACCTATCTTTTTTTTTTTTAGAAAACACTATAACCTTTGCCAGTTTTTCAGCCTTATGTCATCTTGCCACTTATACTGATTTACCAGCTATCATAAGAGTTATATATGAGAGTTTGTATATAAATATATATATATGTACATGTGTATACATGAATTCTCTGCTCTAGGGTTTGTCTTTACATCAACAATGCTAAGGTAAAATATCTACATATTTATCTTCTGTCTTGATTTTAATTTCTTTTAAAATAAAAAATACTCACTTTATTTCATTTGACAGGAAATGAGGAAGCAAAATATTAATTTTATTAAATGAGTTAGAACATGCTGCATCTCTACACTAATGACAATGGTATAATTTTTGTTTTAATCAATTCGAGCAAAAATATATTTCAATATGGCGTTTTAAGTACTGGGCATCATCCACTTAAGCTGACATTCAAGCATGGATTATTAATGTGTGGGCTGTAACACCCCATTTATATGAGCATTTAAGCCGCTGGTGTGTATTCTGTTCAATGTACTCCAGTGAGGTTGTTATTATCTGAGTACATAATTTCCCTTAGGGTAGTTCTCACATTCTAATATGGTCATTATCATAACAAGTGCACCAGGATTTTTTTGTCCCTCTCTTAGCTTGTATATTGGTTATCAAAGCATTACTCTAAAATGTTCTTCTCAAAATGACATGTTTCATTAACAATGTTTACAAAATGAGGTAAGAATTTAGCTTTAGTAATTGTTTGTAATGAATGGAAATATCAAATCATTGTCAATGTCCCAATATTTAATAATTACAAATATTTAATGATTCAGGAAAGACCGAGTGAATGGAGAATTTAAAATTCCAGGTTCTTTAAAAGTCCAGCAATCCCACTGCTGGGCATACACATTTAGGAAGCCAGAATTGAAAAAGACACATGTACCCCAATGATCATTGCAGCACTGTTTATAATAGCCAGGACATGGAAGTAACCTAGATGTCCATCAGCAGATGAATGGATAAGAAAGCTGTGGTACATATGCACAATGGAGTATTACTCAGCCATTAAAAAGAATTCATTTGAATCAGTTCTAATGAGGTGGATGAAACTGAAGCTTATTTTACAGAGTGAAGTAAGCCAGAAAGAAAAACACCAATACAGTATACTAATGCATACATATGGAATTTAGAAAGATGGTAATGATAACCCTGTATGTGAGAGAGCAAAAGAGACACAGATGTATTGAACAGTCTTTTGGACTCTGTGGGAGAGGGAGACAGTGGGATGATTTGGGAGAATGGCATTGAAACATGTATAACATCATACAAGAAATGAATCACCAGCCCAGGTTCGATACAGTATCCTTGGGGCTGGTGCACTGGGATGACCCAGAGGGATGGTATGGGGAGGGAGGTGGGAGGGGGGTTCAGGATGTGGAACACGTGTACACCCGTGGCAGATTCATGTTGATGTATGGCAAAACCAATACAATATTGTGAAGTAATTAGCCTCCAATTAAAATAAATAAATTTAAATTTTAAAAAAAGATTCATAGGTTCAACTAACATAAGGACAATAAAATTTTCTTCTTGTTTCAAGTTTCAAAAAAAAAAAGTAACACTTTTCCATTTAGTCATTCAGATAGTAACTGGGTGCCTAGTGTGTGTCAGGGACTGAAAGAGGCACTATGGAATACGTAGGGTATAAGAAAGATTCATGACTTCAAGACACTTTCATTTAGTTGGAGAACAGAGAGAGGTCTGGTGGTGGTGATGAAAGAAATAAACAGGAAAATGTGAAGAGTGGAGATGGAGGTGGGCACCCTCTTTAGGTATTTGATTATTGGTGACCTCAGATACTGGAGGGTAGGAAGTTGCAGTAGTGAAATGGGTGTTCCCTGACAAGCCTGAAACATCTTTGATCTACAAGATTGTCACCTTGGAACCGATTCAGTCTAATTTTACAGCTTGTCCTGCCCTGTACTTTTAAAACTATTGTTGTTGGTCAGTTGCTAAGTCATCCAGCTCTTTGAGACCCAATGGACTGCAGCACACAAAGCTTCCCTGTCCTTCACCACCTCCTGGAGTTTGCTCAAACTCATGTCTGTTGAGTCAATGATGCCATTCAACAACCTCATCCTCTTTTGTGCCCTTCTCCTAGTGCCTTCAATCTTCCCCAGCATCAGGGTCTTTTCCAAAATGAGTCAATTCTTCACATCAGGTGACCAATGTACTAAAGTTTCAGCTTCAGCATCAGTCTTTCCAATGAATATTCAGGATTGATTTCCATTAGGATTGACTGATTTGATCTCCTTGCAGTCCAAGGGAATCTCAGGAGTCTTCTCCAACACCACACTTCAAAAGCATCAATTCTTTGGTGCTCGGACTTCTTTTGGTCCAACTCTCACATCCATACACGACTACTGGAAAAACTATAGCTTTGACTAGATGGATCTTTGTCAGCAAAGTAATGTCTCTGATTTTTAATATGATGTCTCGGTTTGTCATAACTTTTCTTCCAGGGAGCAAGCGTCTTTTAATTTCATGGCTGCAGTCACCATCTACAGTGATTTTGGAGCCCAAGAAAATAAAGTCTGTCACTATTTCCATTTTTCCCCCATTTATTTGTCATGAAGTGATGGGGACTGGATGCCATGATCTTAGTTTTTTTTTCTTTTTGAACGTTTAGTTTTTTTTTTTTTATTGAAGGATAATTGCTTTACAGAATTTTGTTGTTTTCTGTCAAACTTCAACCTGAATAAGCCGTAAGTATACATATATTCCCTCCCTTTTGAGCGTCCCTCCCATCTCCTTCCCCGTTCCACCCCTCTAGGTTAATACAGAGCCCCTGTTTGTGTTTCCTTAGCCATTAGGCAAATTCCCATTGGCTATCTATTTTACATATGGTAATATAAGTTTCCATGTTACTCTTTCCATACATCTCACTCTCTCTTCCCCTCTCCCCATGTCCACAACTCTCTTTTCTATGTGTGTCTCTCCATTGCTGCCCTTTAAGTGAATTCTTCAGTACTGTTTTTCTAGATTCTGTATGTATGCAGTAGAATATGATATTTATGTTTCTCTTTTTGACTTACTTTGTATAATAGGTTCTAGGTTCATCCATCTCATTAGAACTGACTCAAAGGCATTCTTTTTTATGGCAGAGTAATATTCCATTGCATACATGTAGCACTGCTTCTTTATCCATTCATCTGTTGATGGACATCTAGGTTGCTTCCATGTTCTGGCTATTGTAAATAGTGCTGCAACAAACAATGGGATACATGTCTCTTTTTCAATTTTGGTTTCCTCAGATTATATGCTTAGGAGTGGGATTGCTGGGTCATATGGTGGTTTTATTCCTAGTTTTTTAACGAAACTCCATACCGTCTTCCACAGTGGCTGTATCAATTTACATTCCCACCAACAGTGCAAGAGCATTCTCTTTTCTCCATACCCTCTCCAGCATTTATTGTTTGTAGACATTTTAATGATGGCCATTCTGATCAGTGTGAAGTGATATCTCATTGTAGTTTTGATTTGCAATTCTCTAATAATGAGTGATGCTGAGCATCTTCTCATGTGTTTTTTAGCCATCTGTATGTCTTCTTTGGAGAAATGTCTGTTTAGATCTTTTCCCCACATTTTGATTGGGTTGTTTTTCTGGTATAGAGTTGTGTGAGCTGCTTGTGTATTTTGGAAATTAACCCTTTGTCAGTTATTTCATTTGCTATTATTTTCTCCCATTCTGAGGGTTGTCTTTTCACCTTGCTTATAGTTTCCTTTGCTGTGCAAGTTTTTAAGTTTAATCAGGTCCCACTTGTTTACTTTTGTTTTTATTTCCATTACTCTAGGAGGTGGGTCATAGAGGATCTTGCTTTGACATAGGTCATTGAGTGTTCTGCCTTTCTTTTCCTCAAAGAGTTGTATAGTTTCTGGTCTTAACTTTAGGTCTTTAATTCATTTTGAGTTTATCTTTTTGTATGGTGGAAGTGCTCTAATTTCATTCTTATACATGTAGCTGTCCAGTTTTCCCAGCACCATTTATTGAAGAGGCGTCTTTGCCCCATTGTATATTCTTGCCTCCTTTGTCAAATATAAGGTACCCATAGGTGCATGGGTTTATTTCTGGACTTTTTATCTTGTTCCATTGGTCTATGTTTCTCTTTTTGTGCCAGTACCATACTGTCTTGATGACTGTAGCTTTGTAGTATAATCTGAAGTCAGGAAGGTTGATTCCTCCAGCTCCATTCTTCCTCAAGACTGCTTGGCTATTTCAGGTCTTTTGGCTTTCCATATGAATTGTGAAATTTTTTTGTTCTAGTTCTATGGAAAATGTCATTGGTAATTTGATAGGGATCGCAATGAATTTGTAGATTGCATTTGGTAGTATAGTCATTTTCACAATATTGATTCTTCCTACCCAGGAACATAAAATATCTTTCCATCTGTTTATGTTGACTTTGATTTCTTTCATCAGCATCTGACAATTTTCTGTGTACATTCTTTTGTCTCCTTAGGCAGGTTTATTCCTAGATATTTTACTCTTTTTGTTGCTATGGTAAATGTGATTGATTCCTTAATTTCTCTTTCTGATTTTTCATTGTTAGCACATAGAAATGCAAGTTATTTCTATGTATTGATTTTGTATCCTGCAACAACATTAAATTCACCAATTAGCTCTAGTAATTTCCTGATACAGTATCATGTCATCAGCAAAGAGTGAGAGCTTTACTCCTTCTTTTCCAATTTGGATTCCTTTTATTTCTTTTTCTTCTCTGATTGCTGTAGCTAGGATTTCCAGAACTATGTTGAATAATAGTGGGGAAACTGGACACCTTTGTCTTGTTTCTGATCTTAGGGGGAATGCTTTCAGTTTTTCACCGTTGAAAATAATGTTTGCTGTAGGCTTATCATATATGGCCTTTACTATGTTGAGGTAGGTTCCTTCTATGCCCATTTTTTCAAGAGTTTTCATCATAAATGCATGCTGAATTTTTTCAAAGGCTTTTTCTGCATCTGTTGAGATTATCATATGGTTTTCATCTTTCAGTTTGTTAATATGGTGTATCACATTGATTTATTTGCATATATTGAAGACTGCTTGCATCCCTGAAATAAACCCAACTTGATCATGGTATATGGGCTTTTTAATGTGCTGTGAATTCTGTTTGCTTAAATTTTGTTGAGGATTTTTGTATCTATGTTCATCAGTGATATTAGCCTGTAGCTTTCCTTTTTTGTGTTGTCTTTGTGTGGTTTTGGTATCTCGGTGACGGCGGCCTCACAGAATGAGTTTGGAAATGCTCCTTCCTCTGCAATGTTTTGAAAACAGTTTAGAAGGATAGGCATTAGCTCTTCTTTAAATGTTTGATAGAATTCTCCTGTGAAGCTATCTGCTCCTGGGCTTTTGTTTTTTGGGAGATTTTTGATCACAGTCAATTTCAGTGCTTGTAATTGGGTTGTTCATAATTTCTACTTCTTCCTGGTTCAGTCTTGGAAGATTGAACTTTTCTAAGAATCTGTACATTTCGTCCAGGTTATCCATTTATTGCCATATAGTTGTTCATAATAGTCTCTTATAATCCTTTGTATTTCTGCATTGTTGTAACCTCTCCTTTTTCATTTCTAATTTTGTTGATTTGATTCTTGTCTCTTTTATTCTTGATGAGTTTGGCTAAAGGTTTGTCAATTTTGTTTCTCTTCTCAAAGAACCAGTTTTAACTATTGTTTACTATCTTTACTATTGTTTCTTTCATTTATTTTTCATTTATTTCTGCTTGTATCTTTATGATGTCTTTCCTTCTACTAATTTGGGGATTTTTTGTTCTTCTTTTTCCAGTTGTTTTAGGTGTAAAGTTAGGTTGTCTATTCGATGTTTTCATTGTTTCTTGAGGTAGGATTGTATTGCTATAAACTTCTATTTAGAACTGCTTTTGCTGCATCCAATAGGTTTTGAGTTGTTGTGTTTTCATTGTCATTTGTTTCTAGAAATTTTTTAATTTTCCTTTTGATTTCTTCAGTACCCTGTTGGTTATTTAGAAATGTGTTGTTTAATCTACATGTGTTTGTGTTTCTTACAAATTTTTTCTTGTAATTGATATCTAGTCTTAGAGCATTGTGGTTGGAGAAGATGCTTGATATGATTTCAATTTTCTTAAATTTACTGAGCTTTGATTTGTGACCCAAGATGTGGTCTATCCTGGAGAATGTTCCAGTTGCACCTGAGAAGAAGGTGTATTCATCTGCATTTGAATGGAATGTCCTGAAGATATCAATGAGATCCATCTCATTTGATGTATCATTTAAGACTTGTGTTTCCTTATTAATTTTCTGTTTTAGTGATCTGTCCATTGGTGTGAGTGGGGTGTTGAAGTCTCCCACTGTTATTGTGTTACTGTCAATTTCTCCTTTTATGTCTTTTAATATTTGTCTTATGTATTGAGGTGCTCGTATGTTGGGTACCTAGATATTTACAATTGTTATGTCTTCCTCTTGGATTGATCCCTTCATCATTATGTTGTGTCCTTCCTTATCTCTTGTAATATTCTTTATTTTAAGGTCTATTTGGTCTGATATGAGGATTGCTACTCCAGCTTCCTTTTGCTTCCCATTTGCATGGAATATATTTTTCCATCCTCTCGCTTTCAGTCTATATGTGTCTTTAGGTCTGAAGTGGGTTTCTTGTAGACAGCATATATATGGGTCTTGTTTTTGTATCCATTCAGCTGGTCTATGGCTTTTGGTTGGAACACTTAATTCATTTACATTTAAAGTAATTGTTGATATATTTGTTCCTATTGCCATTTTCTTAATTGTTTGGGATTGATTTTGTAGATATTTTTTCCTTCTCTTGTATTTCTTGACTATATAAGTCCCTTTAACATTTGTTGTAAAGTTGGTTTGGTGGTACAGAATTCTCCTAATTTTTGCTTGTCAGAAAATCTTTCTATTTCTCCATCAATTTTGAATGAGATCCTTGCTGGGTACAGTAATTTTGGTTGTAGGTATTTCCCTTTCATTACTTTGAATATATCCTGCCATTCCCTTCTGGCCTGCAGGGTTTCTGCTGAAAGATCAGTTGTTAAACATATGGGGTTTCCCTTGTACCTTACTTGTTGCTTTTCCCTTGCTGCTTTTAATATTCTTTCTTTGTGTTTAGTCTCTATTAGTTTGATTGGTATGTGTCTTGGCGTGTTTCTCCTTGGGTTTATTCTATATGGGACTCTTTGTACCTCTTGGACTTGATTAACTATTTCCTTTTCCATGTTGGGGAAATTTTCAACTATAATCTCTTCAAAATTTTTCTCATACCCCTCCCTTTTTTTTTTTTTTTGTCTTCTTCTTCTGGAACCCCTATAATTTGAATGTTGATGCATTTGATATTGTTCCAGAAGTCCCTAAGACTTTGAGTCCCTAAGACTAAGTTCTTTTCATTCTTTTTACTTTATTCTGCTCTTCAGAAGTTATTTCCACCATTTTATCTTCCAGGTCACTGAGTGGATCTTCTGTTTCAGATATTCTGCTGTTGGTTCCTTCCAGAGTGTTTTTAGTTTCAGTAATTGTGTTGTTTGTCTCTATACATTTATTCTTTAATTCTTCTAGATCTTTTTTAATTGATTATTGCATTTTCTCCATTTTGTTTTCAAGATTTTTTATAATGTTTACTATCTTTATTCTGAATTTTCTTTTTCAGGTAGTTTGCCTATTTCCTCTTCATTTATTTGGACTTCTGTGTTTCTAATTTGTTCCTTCATTTGTGTTGTATTTCTCTGCATTTTCATTATATATTTTTTTAAACTTATTTTGTTTGAGGTCTTTTCCCAGGCTTTAAGGTTGAATTCTTTCTTCCTTTTGCTTTCTGCCCTCTTGAAACTCCAGTACTTTGGCCACTTCATGCGAAGAGTTGACTCATTGGAAAAAACTCTGATGCTGGGAGGGATTGGGGGCAGGAGGAGAAGGGACGACAGAGAATGAGATGGCTGGATGGCATCACTGACTCTGGACGTGAGTCTGAGTGAACTCATGTTGGTGATGGACAGGGAGGCCTGGTGTGCTGTGATTCATGGGGTTGCAAAGAGTCAGACACGACTGAGCTACTGAACTGAACTGAAGGTTGGTCCAATGTGTAAGTTTTGTATAGGGTGAGATTTGTGCTGGGTTTTTGTTTGCTTGTTTGTTTGTTTTTCCTCTGATGGGCAAGGCTGATTAAGGTAGTAATCCTGTCTGCTGATGATTGGGTTTGTAATTTTGTTTTGTTTGTTGTTTAGATGAGGTGTCCAGCACATAGTGCTACTGGTGGTTGGGTGATGCTGGGTGCTGTATTCAAGTGATTTCCTTAGGGTGAATTCTTACTATTTGATACTCCCTAGGGTTAATTCTCTTGGTAGTCTAGGGTCATAGAGTCAGTGATCCCACTCAAAAGGCTCAGGGCTTGATCTCTGTTTAGAAACAAAGATTCCACAAGTGGTTTGTTATGGCATTAAGTGAGATTAAAACAAATACCCAAAACCAAGAAACCAAAGATTAATTCCAGACAAATGGCTGTTATAAAATCAGACTAATAATAATTAAAATAATGGAATATACATCTATACATATACACCCATAAGCAAAGTCAAAACAGTCCAATTAAAGTACAGTAGATTCACCCAGGAAACAAAGGAAATCAAAAATTATATTTACCAGTTAAGAACAAAACCAACTAAAACACAAATTGGAAAACAAAACTAAAGCAAGGGGCCAAGTGGGGAATAAAGCAATGAAAACAAAACTAGCAAATATGTTGAGAGGAAAGGAAAGAAAAAAAAGAAAGAAAGAATAGATATGCAAAGTTAAATAGACGTCAGAAAC
Source organism: Cephalophus harveyi (assembly GCA_006410635.1). Taxonomy (NCBI): domain Eukaryota; kingdom Metazoa; phylum Chordata; class Mammalia; order Artiodactyla; family Bovidae; genus Cephalophus; species Cephalophus harveyi. The sequence continues at coordinate 49,315 of SJYT01045012.1, forward strand.
AGTCCAATTAAAGTACAGTAGATTCACCCAGGAAACAAAGGAAATCAAAAATTATATTTACCAGTTAAGAACAAAACCAACTAAAACACAAATTGGAAAACAAAACTAAAGCAAGGGGCCAAGTGGGGAATAAAGCAATGAAAACAAAACTAGCAAATATGTTGAGAGGAAAGGAAAGAAAGAAAAGAAAGAAAGAATAGATATGCAAAGTTAAATAGACGTCAGTGAAGAAGATTTATATACATTAAAGATTAACTGCAAGGGGAAAAGAACAGTAGGAAAGGCAAACAAAGGAATAAATATAGAAAAAATATAATAGGTTTAAAAAATTAAAAATTAAAATTGTAAAAAAGAGAAAAGAAAAAAAAGGAAGAAGAAAGAAAAAATAAAAAAGGAAAACTCCACAAAACTGCAAAAGCCCAATGTAAAGGCAGAGGTTTATAATAACAATAAAAAGTGTGACTGAGTATACACATATACATATATACACATAAGCAAAATCAAAACAGTCTGACAAAAATAAAGTACAATAGATTGATCCAGCAAACAAAGGAAACCAAAAATTATATCTACCAGTTAAGAACAAAACTAACTAAAGTACAACCTGAAAAACAAAACTAAAGCAAGGTGCCAACTGGGGAAGAAAACAATGAAAACAAGCCTAACAAATATGTTGAGAGGAAAGGAAAGAAAGTAAAGAAAGAATAGATATGCAAAGTTAAATAGAGGTAGATAAAGAAGATTTATATATTAAAGTTTAATAGTAAGGGGAAAAGAAAAGTGGGGAAAGCAAACAAGAGAATAAATGTAGAAAAAAAATAATAAGTTTAAAAATTAAAATTAAAGAAAAAATATAAAAAAAAAAAAAGAAAATTCCACAGAACTGTAAAAGCCCAGAAGCCCAATGTAGAGGCAAAGGTTTATAACAGCAATAAAAACTGTGACTGAGAAAACAACAACAAAAAAAAAGCTCAAAAACTTAATTAGGTTTAATAGTGCCAATTAAATCAACAACTACAACAGAGCAGGGAAATAAAGGAAAAAGAAAAAAAAAATATGAAAGAATCAGTTCAGTTCAGTCGCTCAGTCGTGTCTGACATTTTGACTCTCTGTCCATCACCAGCTTCCAGAGTTCACTCAAACTCATGACCATCGAGTCGGTGATGCCATCCAGCCATCTCATCCTCTGTCGTCCCCTTCTCTTCATGCCCCTAATCCCTCCCAGCATCAGGGTCTTTTCAATGAGTCAAATCTTCGCATGAGGTGGCCAAAGTATTGCAGTTTCAGCTTCAGCTTCAGCTTCAGTCTTTCCAATGAACACCCAGGACTGATCTCCTTTACAATGGACTGGTTGGATCTCCTTTGCAGTCCAAGGGACTCTCAAGAGTCTTCTCCAGCACCACAGTTCAAAAGCATCAATTCTTTGGCGCTCAGCCTTCTTCACAGTCCAACTCTCACATCCATACATGACCATTGGAAAAACCATAACCTTGACTAGACGGACCTTTGTTGGCAAAGTAATGTCTCTGCTTTTTAATATGCTATCTAGGTTGGTCATAACTTTCCTTCCAAGGAGTAAGCATCTTTTAATTTCATGACTGTAATCACCATCTGCAGGGATTTTGGAGCCTCAAAAAATAAAGTCTTACACTGTTTCCACTGTTTCCCCATCTATTTGCCATGAAGTGATGGGACCAGAAGCCATGATCTTCATTTTGAATATTGAGCTTTAAGCCAACTTTTTCACTCTCCACTTTCACCTTCATCAAGAGGCTTTTTACTTCTTCTTCACTCTCTGCCATAAGGGTGGTGTCATCTGCATATCTGAGGTTATTGATATTTCTCCCGGCAAATCTTGCTTGTGCTTTTTCCAGCCCAGTGTTTCTCATGATGTACTCTGCATAGAAGTTAAATAAACAAGGTGACAATATACAGCCTTGATGTACTCCTTTTCCTATTTGGAACCAGTCTGTTGTTCCATGTCCAGTTCTAACTGTTGCTTCCTGACCTTCATACAGATTTCTCAAGAAGCAGGTTAGGTGGTCTGGTATTCCCATCTCTTTCAGAATTTTCCACAGTTTATTGTGATCCACACAGTCAAAGGCTTTGGCATAGTCAATAAAGCAGAAATAGATGTGTTGTTTTTTTTTTTAACTCTCTTGCTTTTTTGATGATCCAGGAGATGTTGGCAATTTGATCTCTGGTTCTTCTGCCTTTTCTAACACCATCTTGAACATATGGAAGTTCACAGTTCACGTATTGCTGAAGCCTGGCTTGGAGAATTTTGAGCATTGCTTTACTAGCGTGTGAGATGAGTGCAATTGTGTGGTAGTCTGGGCATTCTTTGGTATTGCCTTTCTTTGGAATTGGAATGAAAACTGAGCTTTTCCAGTCCTGTGGCCACTGTTGAATTTTCCAAATTTTCTGGCATATTGAGTGCAGCACTTTCACAACATCATCTTTCAAAATTTGAAATAGGTCAAGTGGAATTCCATCACCTCCACTAGCTTTGTCCATAGTGATGCTTTCTAAGGCCCACTTGACTTCACATTCCAGGATGTCTGGCTCTAGGTGAGTGATCACACCATCGTGATTATCTGTGCTGAAGATCTTTTTTGTACAGTTCTGTGTATTCTTGCCACCTCTTCTTAATATCTTCTGCTTCTGTTAGGTCCATACCATTTCTGTCCTTTATAAGCCCATCTTTGCATGAAATTTTCCCTTTGTATCTCTGATTTTCTTGAAGAGATCTCTAGTCTTTTGCATTCTGTTGTTTTCCTCTATTTCTTTGCACTGATCACTGAGGAAGGCTTTCTTATCTCTCCTTGCTATTCTTTGGAACTCTGCATTCAAATTGGAATAGCCATCATGGTCAACAAAAGAGTCCAAAATGCAGTACTTGGATGCGATTTCAAAAATGACAGAATGATCTCTGTTCGTTTCCAAGGCAAACCTTTCAATTTCACAGTAATCCTTGCCTATGTCCCATTCAGTAACGCTGAAGAAGCTAAGTTGAACGGTTCTATGAAGACCTACAAGACCTTTTAGAACTAACACCCAAAAAAGATGTCCTTTTCATTATGGGGGACTGGAATGCAAAAGTGGGAAGTCAAGAAACACCTGGAGTAACAGGCAAATTTGGCCTTGGAGTATGAAATGAAGCAGAACAAAGGATAATAGAGTTTTTCCAAGAGTACGCACTGATCATAGCAATCACCCTCTTCCAACAACATAAGAGAAGACTCTACAGATGGACATCACCAGATGGTCAACAACAAAATCAGATTGATTATATTCTTTGCAGCCAAAGATGGAGAAGCTCTATAAAGTCAGCAAAAACAAGAAAGAGAGTTGACTGTGGCTCAGATCATGAACTCCTTATTGCCAAATTCAGGCTTAAATTGAAGAAAATAGGGAAAACTACTATACCATTCAGGTATGACCTAAATCAAATCCCTTATGATTATACAGTGGAAATGAGAAATAGATTTAAGGGACTAGATCTCATAGAGTGCCTGATGAACTATGGACCGAGGTTCGTGACATTGTACAGGAGACAGGGATCAAGACCATCCCCATGGAAAAGAATCTGTAGAACAAGTCAAAACCTAAGAATAATAAATATTTTTCTTGAGTCACTGCTGTCAGAATCCCTTCCCTCACTGGGAGTCAGAGTCCACCTCACCTCCCTAGGATGACCTCCAACACTGTGTTGATCTATGGACCTGCTGTTGGGGCAGCTCAGATTCTAATCTGGTCCTACTCCTGTGTGTTCTTGCCTCCAATGTCCACAGCTATCAGAACTAGTGTGTTTTGTGTGTGTGTTGGGGGGGGGGGACCTCTCAATGTCCTTTTATGTATTCCATAGACACAGAGTCTACCGAGTTGATCATGTGGACTTAATCTGCAGCTTTTACAGCTGGTGGAAAGGTTTTGAGCTTTCTTCCTTAGCCACACTGCCCCTGGGTTTCAATTGTGGTTTTATTTCCACCTGTACATGTGGGTCGTCCACTAAGGATTCCTTCTTAGGCTGCCCTGTAGGACTTGGGTTTGCCCCTGTGAGGGCTAGGTGTGGAGGTGGTGCAGCTGCTTGGATTGCAGGGTTCTGGCTGCACCAGGTACTCAGGGGAGTTGTCGGCTAGGGCAGCAGGAAATATAGTGTTCTAGGAGGATATGGCAACCAGTATTGGCCAATACGCTCCAGTATTCTTGCCTGGAGAAACCCCCTGACAGAGAAGCCTGGCAGGCCACAGTCTATAGGGCTGCAAAGAGTTGGACACGACTGAAGTGAACCCTGCATGCATAGACATGAGATTTTTTTTGGCCCACGACAGCTATGTCCCAGTGAGAGCTGAGCGTGAAAGTGGCATAGCTGTTTGGCTTGAGGGGACCATGGTAGTGCAAAGTGTGCAGGGACACAGATTGCCTCCACCCCAGGAGTTATGGCCTATCAGAGTCTTTTTTCAAGCCTCTTATAACTGGCAATCAGAAGGCCTCTTGTCAGTCTTTCTCGGTAGCTCTGCGCATTCAGGCACTTAGAGGGCTCCCTTGCCTGGGGCCCTTCTCTGTTGTTTTGGTGCGTCAGGCACATAGAGGGGCCCCTCTTGCTGGGGTCCTACTCTGTAGATCAGTGCATTAGGCACTTAAAGGGGCACCCTGGGTGGGGTCCTTGTCTGTTATTCAGCGCATCAGGGGTTTGATGGGCCAGCCACTCTACTGTTCACCTGCCGATGCTGGCGTGTGGGGAGAGAGAGGCTGTGGTGGTGGCTCCACCCCTACGCGTGACTCAGCAGCATCGCCTTGCTTCCATGGCTGCCCAGCTTTCCTCCACCAGCATTTCCCACCACAGTCTCCTCCCTCACCTCCCCTTGATCTGTCTCTCTGCAGTTAACAGCAGCCCTCACTCTGGGATTGCTCCACAATCCCTAAACTCCAGCTCCCAGCTTCTGTGCCTTCCAGGGGACCTGCATCCCTGCCCGGGGTATATATGGCTGTGGCAAGGACTGTCTGATTCTCATTCAATTTAGGCTGCCACAGATCAGCTGCTTCACTCTCAGCCTTAAATGTTTTTTCTCTGACTCAGACAGTTGCCCAGATGTGGGGATTGGACCCCTGCTTCAGTTCCCCCACCCGCTGAGGGCAGGGCCAGTCCTACTGACACTCCTATTTTTCCCCCTAGTCCCTTCATTCTACCGAATTTTGCATGGTTCTATATATTCTTTTCTGCTGGTCAGGTATTCCTTCTGCTCTCAACTGGTGTTCTGCATACACTTCTGTGTCTGAAGGTGTATTTCTGATGTATCCGTGGATACATCCACCTTCTCCTCTGCCATCTTGTTCTCCCCTGAATGTTGAGTTTTAAGCCAGCTTTTTCGCTAGCTCCTCTTCTCTTTATGCCATTAGGCTGGTGTCATTTGCATACGTGAGGCTGTTGATATCTTGATTCCAGCTTGCAATTCATCCAGCATGGCATTTCGCATGGTGTACTCTGCATATAAGTTAACTATATCTTCTCCATTTCCTTCTGTGTTTCCTTCTGTCCCTTTCTTTCTGCCAAATTTTCATTTTTATTTTATTCCTCAGTTATATGAGAAGCATAGAAGTCCTATAACTCCAGTTTTATTTTGGGAAATTATGAAAATGGGAAGATTGGCAAAAGTCAGAATGTACAATCCAGCTAGCACTAGCTAGTATGATGTGGAAAATCTCCATGGGCAAGGAAAGAGTCCCACACCAGAACTGTAGTTTTTATAGGGAAGATGCAGGAGAGTAGAAAGGGTAGCTGCTGTTGCTAAGTCGCTTCAGTCGTGTCCGACTCTGTGCGACCCCATAGACAGGAGTCCACCAGGCTCCCCCAGCCCTGGGATTCTCCAGGCAAGAACACTGAGTGGGTTGCCATTTCCTTCTCCAATGCATGAAAGTGAAAAGTGAAAGTCAAGTCGCTCAATCGTGTCTGACTCTTTGTGATCCTATGGACTGCAGCCTACCAGGCTCCTCTGCCCATGGGATTTTCCAGGCAAGAGTACTGGAGTGCGGTGCCATTGCCTTCTCCAGAAAGGGTAGAGTTAATACCAAATCCAGATCTGATCTGATAAAGCAGATGCACACAAACAAACTGGGTGAGCTGGAGCACATGATCCCACTGTTACTATGTGTGCAGGACTCAAATGGATGAATGTTGAGGTTAGTATATTTCTAAGCTAGCATTCAAATCAAGTGCCGTAGTATTTTGGGGAGGTGGGGGCACTCTGCTCTGCTGTGCTGGCATCTGGTGATACAAAGTTCAAAACCATGGAAGCCTCAATGTCTTCACACTAAAAACATAGGCATAGATATGAAAAAAAAGAATATGCCCAGGGAAGGGAGAAATTCCATACCCCACCCTCCCTCTTTTGGAGGAGTCAGTGATTATTTCAGAAACAACAAATAAGGTGATGTGGCAAATGAGCAGTAATTTGATGGGAAACTGAATAATGAGTGAACCAGTTCTGTTCATGTGAGTTAAGGACTTCCCTGGTGGCACTAGTGGTAAAGACCCTTCCTGCCAATGCAGGAGACTTAAGAGATGTGGGTTTGATCCCTTGGTTGGTAAGATCCCCTGGAGAAGGAAATGGCAACCCACTCCAGTGTTCTTGCGTGGAGAATCCCATGGATAGAGGAACCTGGTGAGCTACAGTCCATAGCATTGCAAAGAGTCAGGCACAACTGAAGTGACTTAGCCTGCATGCATGCATGTGAGTTTAAGAAAGTGCCTTAGGAAGTAAATCAGGAAATTATGCAGCATTGGGCTAAATAGATATTCTGAAGAAGGAGACTGAAATCACACATTTCTTCAAACTCCACAGCCTGGCCACTGACTGAGGAAAGCATAATTTGGGATGGAGTTTTGTACTGATTTAGCGGGTATAAAGAAATTGAGGTGAAGCTTTGACCTTGCAGTGAAAGAAATATCTAAGTGTCGCAGCGCATGTCAAGAGAAAAGATGTTGTCCAATGAAACCACCTACGACCAAGGGAAGTATGAAGTTAAAGGAAATGCATACAAAGACAAAGTCTCACCAACCAGAAGGGATAGAAAACTACAATTTTGAAACATGAGTATTTATCTACTCTTTGTATTATATTTTGTACTGTCTTTTAATATAACAAAAGTACTATTGAAAATATCATATTGTCTTAACTTTTTTGAGGGAGATAGGTTACTATTCAGGCTCAGGTCAAAATGTAAGTAAGAGTTAAGATGGCTGCATAAGCAAACACTTTGTAATGAAACAGACTCTAGCTATATGTGAGAGCTGGGAATGGGAGTGAAAGATTCAGCAGCGGGTGTTCAGAAATGTCCCCAAAACATCACTCTGACTTCGGTTCTTGAATTTGACAGTGTCTTTATAGAGGACTGATTAAACTTGGGTATCTTTGCTCTTCTGTGAGATTAGAAATATCAGGGGGGGTTGGAGAGGCAGCTGGTTCTAAGATGTTAGGAGAGGCTGCTGTTTCATCAACTCCTACACAGATGGGCCCACAAGTAAATCACCAACTGGAGGATGCTGATTCCAGTATAAAGACATTTCCTTCCCACCCTGCTTACTGAGACAAGCAAGGACTTCTATATTTATGCAATCATTTATTCCTTTATGCATTTCATAAATATTTATCGACTACCTGCTAAGCTCTGTGTTTTCTGCCAATGGCCAGAGAAAGGCAGTGCCCCTGTGATGGTGCTATAGGCAAAAATCAGCCCTGCAGAGAGTTCAGACTCCAAACAATTGCAGGAGCGGGAGCTGCTGCAGCTTTGGGCTACTTCAGCATGCAGACAAACAGAATGCCGTGCAAGGCCTGTTGCTGTATGCTTCTGCATCTGCTCAACTTCAGACAACCCTGCAGATAGGAAATGGCTCCATAATTCAAGACGTCATTAAGAGATGTGGAAAAGATTTTGCCAGCCTCTGAGGTCTGAGCAGGGACATTGAAAGAGAAAAAAGACAGTAAAATAATAAGGAAAAGAGAAAGAGTAATTTTGCAGAAGAGAAAAGAGTAAACTAAAAGGGAGATAGCAGAGTAATATGACCTAAAAGAAAAAGCATTGAACTTAGTACAAAAATTTCTCATGTACTCACTATATTCCATGCATCATATTAGGTCATTTGATATCCATTCACAATGTGATGCTTGATAGCAACTCTATTTATTCATGCCTTATTTAAAGATAAATAAGCCAAAGTTTATCTGGTTGGGTTAAGTTCAGTGCAGTTCAGTTCAGTCGCTCAGTCGTGTCCGACTGTTTGTGACCCCATGAATTGCAGCACGCCAGGCCTCCCTGTCCATCACCAACTCCCAGAGTTCAATTAGACTCATATACATCGAGTCACTGATGCCATCAAGCCATCTCATCCTCTGTCGTCCCTTTCTCCTCCTGCCCCCAATCCTTCCCAGCATAAGAGTCTTTTTCAGTGAGTCAACTCTTCACATGAGGTGGCCAAAGTACTGAAGTTTCAGCTTTAGCATCATTCCTTCAAAAGAAATCCCAGGGCTGATCTCCTTCAGAATGGACTGGTTGGACCTCCTTGCAGTCCAAGGGACTCGCAAGAGTCTTCTCCAACACCACAGTTCAAAAGCATCAATTCTTCGGTGCTCAGCCTTCTTCACAGTCCAACTCTCACATCCATACATGACCACAGGAAAAACCATAGCCTTGACTAGATGGACCTTAGTCGGCAAAGTAATGTCTCTGCTTTTGAATATACTATCTAGGTTGGTCATAACTTTTCTTCCAAGCAGTAAGATTCTTTTAATTTCATGGCTGCAGTCACCATCTGCAGTGATTTTGGAGCCCCAAAAGATAAAGTCTGACACTGTTTCTACTGTTTCCCCATCTATTTCCCATGAAGTGATGAGACCGGATGCCATGATCTTCGACCAGTTCTTATTAAATCTTTTTTTTTTTTTTCCATGCTTCTAGGAGTGGCAACTTTTCCTAATCTGTGATTTGGAAGGATGTTCTATCACAATAGGAACATTTTTCACCCAACCACATTTTTCCTCATTGAAATCCCAGATCTAGAAGAGGTCCATGGCTGGATCTCCCTGCCTTTCTGCTCTGTAAACCTTATGGCTTTACTGAGCAAAGTCACAATTCTGCTGGCCATCAAGATGGGCCAGACAATCCAGAAGCCAAGGTTCTACTTTCTGGTCATACTTTCAACAATTGATTTGGCCCTTTTGACAACCTCAGGACCCCATATGTTGGGTATCTTTTGGTTTAATGCTCATGAGATCAATTCTGGAGCTTGTGTGGCCTAGATGTTCTTGATCCATGCTTTCACTGGCATAGAGGCTCAAGTCCTGGTGGCGATGGCCTTTGACTGCTATGTGACAATTTGTACTCCACTCCACCACATGACCATCTTGATTTCCCAGGTGCTTGTGGGCATCACTTTGTACATTATAATGTGTCAAAACCTGCTTACACTTCCCATGATCTATGTCATCTATTGCTTACGCTTTTGCCAGTTTCAATAATAATAATACCTCAAACTTACTGTGAACACATGGAAACTGCAAAACTATGCTGTGGAGATATCCAGTTCAGTTCAGTTCAGTCGCTGTCAAGTCCAGCTCTTTGCGACTTCATAGACTGGAGCATGTCAAACTTCCCTGTTCATCACCAACTCCCAGAGCCTATACAAACTCATGTCCATTAAGTCAGTAACACCATCCAACCATCTTATCCTCTGTCATCACCATCTCCTCCTGTCTTCAATCTTTCCCAGTATCAGGGTCTTTTCAAATGAGTCAGTTCTTCACATAAAGTGGCCAAAGTATTGGAGTTTCAGCTTCAGCATCAGTCCTTCCAAAGAATACTCAGGATTGATCTCCTTTACAATGGACTGTTTGGATCTCCTTGCTGTTCAAGGGACTCTCAAGAGTCTTCTCCAACACCACAGCTCAGAAACATCAATTCTTTGGTTCTCAATTTTCTTTATAGTTCAACTCTCACATCCATACATGACTGGAAAAACCATAGCTTTGACTAGATGGACCTTTGTTGGCAAAGTAATGTCTCTGCTATTTAATAAGCTGTCTAGGTTGGTCATAACTTTTCTTTCAAAGAGCAAGTGTCCTTTAATTTCATGGCAGCTGTCACCATCTGCAGTGATTTTGGAGCCCCCCCCCCCAAAAAAAAAAAAACTCTCTCACTGCTTCTACTGTTTCCCCATCTATTTTCCTTGAAGTGATGGGGCCAGATGCCATGATCTTAGTTTTCTGAATGCTGAGTTTTAAGCTAACTTTTTCATTTTCCTCTTTCACTTTCATCAGGAGTCTCTTTAGTTCTTATTTGCTTTCTGCCATAAGGGTGGTGTCATCTGTATATCTGAGGTTATTGATATCTCTCCTGGCAGTCTTGATTCCAGCTTGTGCTTCATCCAGCCCAGCATTTCACATAATGTACCCTGGGTATAAGTTAAATAAGCAGGGTGACAAATTACAGCCTTGATGTACTCCTTTCCTGATTTGGAACCAGTCTGTTGTTCCATGTCTGGTTTTAACTGTTGCTTCTTGACCTGCATACAGATTTCTCAGGAGGCAGGTCAGGTGGTCTGGTATTCCCCTATCTTTCAGAATTTTCCACAGTTTGTTGTGATCCACAGAGTCAGAGGCTTTGGCATAGTCAATAAAGCATAAGTAGATGGTTTTTCTGGAATTCTCTTGCTTTTTCAATGTTCCAATGGATGTTTGCAATTTGATCTCTGCTTTCCCTACCTTTTCTAAATCCAGCTTGAATGCCTGAAATCCTTGGTTCACATAATGTTGAAGCCTGGCTTGGAGAATTTTGAGCATTACTTTGCTAGAAAAAAAAAAAAAAAAACACACAACTCTCTCACTGCTTTTTCCCCCTCTATTTCCCATGAAGTGATGGGGCCAGATGCTATGATCTTAGTTTTCTGAATGCTGAGTTTTAAGCTAACTTTTTCATTTTTCTCTTTCACTTTCATCAGGAGTCTCTTTAGTTCTTATTTGCTTTCTGCCATAAGGGTGGTGTCATCTGCATATCTGAGGTTATTGATATCTCTCCTGGCAGTCTTGATTCCAGCTTGTGCTTCATCCAGCCCAGCATTTCACATAATGTACCCTGCGTATAAGTTAAATAAGCAGGGTGACAAATTACAGCCTTGATGTACTCCTTTCTTGATTTGGAACCAGTCTGTTGTTCCATGTCTGGTTTTAACTGTTGCTTCTTGACCTGCATACAGATTTCTCAGGAGGCAGGTCAGGTGGTCTGGTATTCCCATATCTTTCAGAATTTTCCACAGTTTGTTGTGATCCACAGAGTCAGAGGCTTTGGCATAGTCAATAAAGCATAAGTAGATGGTTTTTCTGGAATTCTCTTGCTTTTTCGATGTTCCAGTGGATGTTTGCAATTTGATCTCTGCTTTCCCTACCTTTTCTAAATCCAGCTTGAATGCCTGAAATCCTTGGTTCACATAATGTTGAAGCCTGGCTTGGAGAATTTTGAGCATTACTTTGCTAGCGTGTAAGATGAGTGCAATTGTGCGGTAGTTTGAGCATTCTATGGCATTGCCTTTCTTTGGGATTGGAATGAAAACTGACCTTTTCCAGTCCTGTGGCCACTGCTGAGTTTTCCAAATTTGCTGGCATATTGAGTGCAGCACTTTCACAGCATCGTCTTTTGCAATTTCTAATAACCCAGTTGGAATTCCATCATCTCCACTAGCTTTGTTCGTAGTGATGCTTCCTAAGGCCCACTGGACTTTGCATTCCAGGATGTCTGGCTCTAGGTGAGTGATCACACCATCATGGTTATCTGGGTCATGATAATTTTTTTTTTGTATAGTTCTTCTTGGTATTCTTGCCACCTCTTCTTAACATCTTCTGCTTCTGTTAGGTCCATACCATTTCTGTCCTTTATTGAGCCCATCTTTGCATGAAATGTCCCCTTGGTATCTCTAATTTTCTTGAAGAGATCTCTAGTTATTCCCATTTTATTGGTCTCCTCTATTTCTTTGCACTGATCACTGAGGAAGGTTTTCTTATCTCTCCTTCCTATTCTTTGGATCTCTGCATTCTTTGCTATTTGTAAGGCCTCCTCAGACAACAATTTTGCCTTTTTGTATTTCTTTTTCTTGTGGATATCTTGATCATTGCCTACTCTACAATGTCAGAAACCTTTGTCCACAGTTCTTCAGGAACTCTGGCTATCAGATCTACTCCCTCTAATCTATTTGTCACTTCCACTCTATAATCATAAAGGATTTTATTTAGGTCATACCTGAATGGTCTGAGCACCAAAGAATGGATGTTTTCAAACTGTGGTGGAGAAGACTCTTGCAAGTCCCTTGGACTGCAAGAAGATCCAACCAGTCTATCTTAAAGGAGATCAGTCCTGGGTGTTCATTGGAGGGACTATGTTAAGGCTGAAATTTCAATACTTTGGCCACCTGATGCGAAGAGCTGACTCATTGGAGAAGACCCTCATGCTGGGAAAGATTGAGGGCAGGAGGAGAAGGGGACAACAGAGGATAAGATGGTTGGATGGCATCATCGACTCAATGGACATGGGTTTGGTTGGACTCCGGGAGTTGGTGATGGACAGGGAGGCCTGGTGTGCTGCAGTTCATGGGGTCGCAAAGAGTCAGACATGACTGAGTGACTGAACTGAACTAAACTGATTGGTCTAGTGGTTTTCCCTATTTTCTTTAAGTCTGAATTTGGGAATAGGGCATTCATGATCTGAGGCACAGTCACCTCCCAGTCTTGTTTTTGTTGACTTTATAGAGCTTCTCCATCTTCTGCTGTAAAGAATAAAATCAATCAGATTTTGGTGGTATTGACCATCTAGTGATGTCTGTATGTAAAGTTCTCTTTTGTTGTTGGAAGTGGTTGTTTGCTACGACCAGTGTGTTCTCTTGGCAAACCTCTGTTAGCCTTTGCCCTGTTTTTTTTGTACTCCATGGCCAAACTTGCCTGTCAATCCAGGTATCTCTTGACTTCCTACTTTTGCATTCCAGTCACCTATGATGAAAAGGGCATCATTTTTTGGTGTTAGTTCAAGAAGGTCTTGTAGGTCTTCAGAGAAACGTTCAACTTCAGTTTCTTAAGCATTAGTGGTTGGGACACAGACTAGGATTACTGTGATATTTAATGATTTGTCTTGGAAATGAACAGAGATCATTCTGTCCTTCTTGAGATTGCACCCAAGTACTGCATTTCAGACTCTTTTGTTGATTATGAGGGCTACTCCATTTCTTCTAAGGGATTCTTTCTCATAGTAGTAGATATAATGGTCATCTGAATTAAGTTTGCTCCATCCAATCCATTTTAGTTCGCTGATTCCTAAAATGTCAATGTTCACTCTTGCCATCTCCTGCTTGACCACTTCCAATTTACCATGATTCATGGACCTAACATTCCAGGTTCCTATGCAATATTGTTATTTATAGCATTAGACTTTACCTACACCATCAGTCACATTTACACCTGGGTGTTGTTTTCACTTTGGCTCCATCTCTTTATTTTTCTGGAGTTATTTCTACACTCTTCTACAGTAGCATATTCGGCACCACCAACCTGGGGAGTTCATCTTTCAGTGTCATATCTTTTTGCCTTTTCATACTGTTCATGGGGTTCTGAAGACAAGAATACTGAAGTGGTTTGCCATTCCCTTATCCAGTGGATCACATTTTGTCAGAACTCTCCACTATAGCCCGTTTGTCTTGGGTGGCCCTATGCAGCTTAGATCATAGTTTCATTGAGTTAGATAAAGCTATGGTCCATGTGATCAGTTTGTCTCCTGCATTCCAGGCAGACGCTTTAACCTCTGAGCCACCAGGGAAGCCCTGATTCATTTTCTGTGACTGTGTTATTCATTCTGTCTGCCCTCTGAAAGATAAGGATAAGAGGCTTATGGAAGCTTCCTGATGGGAGACACTGACTGTAGGGGAAACTGGGTCTTGTTCTGATCAGCAGGGCCATGCTCAGTAAATCTTTACTTACTATCTCTTAATAACATATTAAGTAAAAGTAACTCTAACTGGAACAATGGGATAAAGACCTCAGAGAAAAGGTATATGACCTTACCTAATATTTCTCAGCTTTTGTTCTGAAATTAACTCTTACTAAACTTATCTTACATGCCCATGATTTCCAAGAAATTGCCATATTCGAATATATGTATATGAAAATGATTTAGAATATATATATATGTAGACATATATATATATAGTTAAGTATGTACATGCAGATACACATATATGTTTTCACTTCATATGATGTATGAAATTTTATATTTCCAGAGATTTGTGTGATATAACTGAAAGGCAAGAGTCAAAAGAAACATTTAACTTCATTCTTTGTTGTCTATGCTTTATATCTTAAACCTGATCATGCTCTTTCTTAAGTATTATCTAAGATATCTGCTTAAATCTAAAGAGATTCATTTTTTGCACTCAAATACATTCCAATCAGAATAAGAACTATGTGTACACTAATGGATAAATGTTATAATAAATGAGAACTTTCACCAAATGTTACAGACTGGTGGCATAAGAGATTTCTCAGTATAGTTTACATAGGTCTAGTACAAAGGTGGTGCTGTGAGCTAAATTTTATTTTAATTAACCACTTAAAATATGCCAGGAATTATACAGATTGTCTGATATCTAGTACTTAATTTATCTTCAAAATGCCTTATGCTCTTGGTCCAATTATCATCCCTAATTTTCCAGTTGAGGAAACTGATACATAGAGATAATTAATAAATCACTCATGGTGATATAGCTATACATGGGTAGTCCAGTATTTGAACTGAGTCAGATCAATCCCAGGGTTGGCTATTTTGATCTTTTTTCTCTATGGCCTCTGTGATATATATATGAACAACTGTAAAAGGGGAATAATCATGGACAGAGGATAGTGGGTCCAAAGACCCCTAAAGCTAAGCATCCAATGAACCGAGATACCTGGTCAGTGAAGAGAGACAGGGAGAGCTAAGGCTGACAATGGAGTCTCCAATGCTAGCTTATTATGTTTGAACTTAGTATATGAATTAGGTGCCATTTTGTCTAGAAAACAGCAACCCATAGAATTTGACTACAGAATCTTCCCTAGAGGAACATGAATACTTCTCTCTATGGCATATACAAATGATAATATCTGTGTTTTTGTCCCACATTCATAACTTTCTATAAATCCCTAACCATGTTACTTTCTCTTGAGTTTCTCTTTTTCTAAATCATAGTCTGAGGGTTTTGTCAGCAATCTCAGAGGAGTTAATCCCAGAGCGTGCTTTATAAGAGAAAGCTGAATTAACTCATTTTTTTCCGAACCTGTAAGCAGCTACAACCTTAATATAAAACTTCTCTCTCTGGACTGCATGAAAAAACAGACATAGAGTTTTACTGTTTGATAGTTATCATGTGTCTCTCTTTCTATGGAAAAATGAAGCATAACGCATGAATTTTCTTTTTTTTAGGTGTGTACTGAACTCAAATGAAAGAGGCATGATCCATCCAACGTGGCTGAAAACAACTACTTTGATATGATATGCTTGATACAGTAATCCATTTCAGGTAGGAAATCTTGCAACTTTTAAATAGAGATTGGTATCTTTAAAAATATCTAAAAGATCAAAGGCATTTTAAATCTACTTACAAGAATAGTTATTTAGTTGGTTGATAAAGTAAAATTTCTGCTTCTGGAATAGGTTATAAGGATTGATTGAAAGCCACAGTCAGCTCCTGGTCTTGTTTTTGTTGACTGTATAGAGCTTCTCCATCTTTGGCTGCAAAGAATATAATCAGTGCGAGCCAGCGCACTGAGTGCAGCTGAGAGAAGCTACCCCATGTCCGAGGTCAGGGGCGGCGGCCAGGAGGAGACACCCCATGTCTGAGGTCAGGGGCGGCCAGGAGAAGCCACCTCACGCCTGAGGCCAGGGGAGGCGGCTGGAAGGAGCCACCCACGGCTGAGGCCGGGGCCAGCGGCCGGGAGGAGCAACCCAAGGAGCGCTGGCTGTGAGGCACAGGAGGGCCTAGAGGAGCTATCCCACGTTGAAGTTCAGGAACAGTGGCAGTAAGGAGATACACCTCGTCCAAGGTAAGGAGCAGCAGCTGTGCTTTGCTGGAGCAGCCATGAAGAGATACCCCAGGCCCAAGGTAAGAGAAACCCAAGTAAGATGATAGGTGTTACAAGAGGGCATCAGAGGGCAGACACACTGAAACCATACTCACAGAAAACTAGTCAGTCTAATCACACTAGGACCACAGCCTTGTCTAACTCAATGAAACCAAGCCATGCCTGCGGGGCAACCCACGATGGGCGGGTCATGGTGGAGAGGTCTGACAGAATGTGGTCCACTGGAGAAGGTAATGGCAAGCCACTTCAGTATTCTTGCCTTGAGAACCCCATGAACAGTATGAACAGGCAAAATGATAGGATATCAACAGAGGAACTCCCCAGGTCATTAGGTACCCAATATGCTACTGGAGATCAGTGGAGAAATAACTCCAGAAAGAATGAAGGGATGGAGCCAAAGCAAAAACAATACCCAGTTGTGCATGTGACTGGTGATAGAAGCAAGATCCGATGCTGTAAAGAGCAATATTGCATAGGAACCTGGAGTGTCAGGTCCATGAATCAAGGCAAATTGGAAGTGGTCAAACAAGAGATGGCGAGGGTGAACGTCGACATTCTATGAATCAGCGAACTAAAATGGACTGGAAAGGGTGAATTTAACTCAGATGACCATTATATCTACTACTGTGGGCAGGAATCCCTCAGAAGAAATGGAGTAGCCATCATGGTCAACAAAGGAGTCCGAAATGCAGTACTTGGATGCAATCTCAAAAACGACAGAATGATCTCTGTTCATCTCCAAGGCAAACCATTCAATATCACAGTTATCCAAGTCTATGCCCCAACCAGTAATGCTGAAGAAGCTGAAGTGGAACGGTTTTATGAAGACCTACACGATCTGTTAGAACTAACACCCAAAAAAGATGTCCTTTTCATTATAGGGGACTGGAATGC
>SJYT01045012.1:71860-111780 GCA_006410635.1 Cephalophus harveyi
GCTTCATGGGAAATAGATGGGGAAACAGTGGAAACAGTGTCAGACTTTATTTTTTGGGGCTCCAAAATCACTGCAGATGGTGACTGCAGTCATGAAATTAGAAGACGCTTACTCCTTGGAAGAAAAGTTATGACCAACCTAGATAGCATATCCAAAAGCAGAAACATTACTTTGCCGACTAAGGTCCATCTAGTCAAGGCTATGGTTTTTCCAGTGGTCATGTATGGATGTGAGAGTTGGACTGTGAAGAAGGCTGAGCACCAAAGAACTGATGCTTTTGAACTGTGGTGTTGGAGAAAACTCTTGAGAGTCCCTTGGACCGCAAGGAGATCCAACCAGTCCATTCTGAAGGAGACCAACCATGGGATTTCTTTGGAAGGAATGATGCTAAAGCTGAAACTCCAGTACTTCGGCCACAGCATGTAAAGAGTTAACTCATTGGAAAAGACTCTGCTGCTGGGAGGGATTGGAGGCAGGAGGAGAAGGTGACGACCGAGGATGAGATGGCTGGATGGCAACACGGACTCGATGGACATGAGTCTGAGTGAACTCCGGGAGATGGTGATGGACAGGGAGGCCTGGCGTGCTGCGATTCACGGAGTCACAAAGAGTTGAACACAACTGAGCGACTGAACTGAACTGAACTGATACTGAAAGTGAAACACAGAATGGTTGTGTGGGTAGTTTTAAAACATAAGCTGCTTCTATTTATATATATATATACACATATTGAGAGAGAAAATTGGAAGATCTCACTGTTTACAACATCATATAACTTCTGCATAAATATCTATTCAGTTATAAAGAAGATATTTGAGATTAAACAAGGAGCTATTTGATAAGAAACAATGTTTGGTTGCCAGTTATGTAACTTTTTCTGCCCAATAATGGTTGCATTTTTAGTCCCCCAGCCTCCTTTCTTAGCTCTCCATGCTCTTGGCAGAAAGCACACATTTTAAAGCTATGGGGCATAATCAATGATGTGTTACCAAGAAGAAATTCTAGTAAAATTATTCTTAGGATTATTCAACATCCTACTTTTCAGTCTCGTCTCCCTTCCCTCCCTCTCTTGTTTCTATGAAACAAAGATTTAGAGTAATAAAATTAATTGTTTTCTTTAAATTCCAATTATAAGTTTTCTTAAAGTAGAAGATTTCAATCAATCTGGTAAAACAACAACAACAACAAAAAAGGTTACTGATGAGGTTTTTTTTGATATTGGGATAAGCAGATAATTGCTTCTTCCCAGTACTGGTAAACATCATGGTAACAGACTGGAACCTCCCAACATGGATCAGCACACATTTGGAATGAACGCATTATATGAAATCACAAGCAAGATGCCTCTTTCCAATGGCACCCTGTTTCACCTCTCCTCCTTCTTGTTGCTGGGAATCCCAGGACTGAAAAACATTCACATCCGGACTGGCTTTCCTTTTTGTGCTGTATATCTGATGGCACTCATAGGCAACTTCACCATCTTGTTTTTCATCCAGACTGAACACAACATTCACCAACCTATGTTCTGCTTTCTGCCTATGCTGGCTACCATTGACTTGGAGCTGTCCATACTACCATCCCTAAGATGCTGGGCAGATTATTCAGCTGCAGGGAGATACTTTTTGATGTCTGCCTCACTCAAATGTTTTTCATTCACATCTTTACTGGCATGGAGTCAGTAGTCCTTCTTGCCATGACTTATTACTCTTATGTAGCTATTTATAACCTTCTTCATTATAGCACTTCTGACTGGGCTTCCCTGGTGGCTCAGTCAGTAAAGCATCTGCCTTCAATGTGGGAGACCTGAGTTCAATCCCTGGGTTGGGAAGATCCCCTGGAGAAGGAAATGGCAACCCACTCCAGTACTCTTGCTTGGAAAATTCAGTGGATGAGGAGACTGGTGGGGTTGCAAAGAGTTGGACATGACTGAGCAACTTCACTTGTTCATTACAGCACAATTTTTACTAGCAAGATAGTATCTCATATTGGTTTGGGGGTGATAGGGAGATCAGTCCTCTGTGTATTTCCTTTTGTATTCCTCATCTTGCAACAGCCCTTTTGTGAACACCAAGTCATCCCCCACATGTACTGTGAGCACATGGGTCTTGCTCATCTGGCCTGTGCAAGGATCAGGGTCAACATCATTTATGGTCTGGGGAGCATTGCTCTCCTGGGATTTGACATAATGGCCATTGCTCTCTCCTATGTTCAAATTCTTCATGCTGTTTTCCATCTCCCCTCCTGTGAGGTCAGACTCAAGTCTCTCAGCACCTGTGGTTCCCATGTATGCGTAAGTCTAACCTTTTATACCCCAGCCCTCTTCTCTTTTATGACACATTGATTTGGCTGAAATGTTCCCTGCTACATCCATATTCTTCTGGCCAATCTCTATGTGGTTATTCCACCAATGCTTAACCCTGTCATCTATGGAGTTAGGACCAAGCAGATTCATGAAAGAGTGCTCAGAATATTCATCCTGAAATAAATAGCAAATGAATACCTCCAGTTTTATTCCAAAAGATTAAATGCTAACATGTATACATCTGAGAAATGAAGAGAGGCCTTGAAAATGGCAAATAGGTGCAGCCATGATTACTTACTGGAAAGGACGTCTTTTAAATGTGGATCTTATTTATTTATGGAGTGAGAGAATAACCTTTGAATTCTAAACAGTGTGAGTGAGTGAACATTCTAAATGATTGTTTGGAAGGTGGACGAGAGATATGTTCATAATTTCCAAGATATACTTCACGTCTTTTGTGACTAGGTCAAGTAACAGAAGATGTTTTTCTGTTTTCTCTAGGGTTACCAGGTATTCCTCTTCCTCTCCTCTTCCTTTTTCTCTCTACCTCTTTTTTTTTTTTCCTAGAAAAAGTCATTTTAATTTCAGTATTCAAGTGAGTTTTATGAACTCTTGAAAAAATAAATTTTCTTTTAAATTATGTATGGGATTATCATCCCAATCACTTTAGTATTTGGATTTTCTAAACTTCTTAACCCAGCCCTGGGTACAAAGACTCTAAGAACAAAGGGTTAAGGAATCAAAGATGAAAGCTAGTACACTCACAACTATTTATATCCCAAAAGCTTTGACATTCTGCAAGAGCATGCCATTTCCCAAACACTAACTTCTCTTTACAAGGTTATGATTATTAGCTGGGATTTGAAGCTCAATAATAATACTGCCAGTTAACGTGAAACTCAATCATGAAGACTTGAGATTTTTGTTTTATGAAAACAAAATTGAAATTCTTTTATGCCATAAATGTGCATTCAGAGTCCATGAACTATGCTCTGCTTTTATTTAGTGATAGAATATTTTCCTGTCAGACCCCATTCTTCCCACTTCTTGGTAGAAACATGGTATGGAGTGCATCTCTTGGCTTCCTGCTAGTGTATAGGACACTCCTGCACAACCCACTCACAGTGCCTACCAGCCCTGCTGTAGGACATGATTTTTCCTGGTGCTGTTCTTCATTTCATATCCTGTACTTGATGGGAGTATGTGACTTGCTGCTCCGACACTATTCAATTAGCGTTTGTCTTTTACTGGTGCCTTTGCTTACTGCATATGTCACTTACAGCAGCAGTTTAAGGGGCTTGGCAGAGCTGGAGAATCCATGCGTTCAGGAGGCATGTGCAGTTGATAACAGACTAGTTTACGTGCCTTATGAAGGTAGTCAGGAGACAGATCTGTAGGCTTGCTTCTCTATATTCTGATACCATGAGCTAATGAAAGAACAAGGTTTAGGGGGTCTTAGTATGCTAATGGAATTCCCAGGTGGCTAAGTTCATAAAGAAATTGCCTACAATGCAAGAGACATCAGAGATATAGGTTCACTTCCTGGGTTGGAAAGATCCCCTGAAGGAGGGCATAGAGACCCACTCCAGTAATCTTGCCTGGAGAATCCCATGGACAGAGGAGCCTGGTGGGCCACAGTCCATAGGTCACAAAGAGTTGGACATGACTGAAGCGATTGAGCAAAATATTGCTCATCCTTGCAATTTCTTTTTAAACTAGTTGCCCTAATAATCATATGGTAAAAAGCCTTTGACTGTGTGGATCACAATAAACTGTGGAAAATTCTGAAAGAGATGGGAATACCAGACCACCTGACCTGCCTCTTGATTAATCTGTATGCAGGTCAGGAAGCAACAGTTAGAACTGGACATGGAACAACAGACTGGTTCCAAATAGGAAAAGGAGTACGTCAAGGCTGTATATTGTCACCCTACTTATTTAACTTCTATGCAGAGTACATCATGAGAAATGCTGGACTGGAAGAAACACAAGCTGGAATCAAGATTGCTGGGAGAAATATCAATAACCTCAGATATGCAGATGACACTACCCTTATGGCAGAAAGTGAAGAGGAACTAAAAAGCCTCTTGATGAAAGTTAAAGAGGAGAGAGAAAAAGTTGGCTTAAAGCTCAACATTCAGAAAACAAAGATCATGGCATCTGGTCCCATCACTTCATGGGAAATAGATGGGGAAACAGTGGAAATAGTGCCAGACTTTATTTTTTGGGGTTCCAAAATCACTGCAGATGGTGACTGCAGCCATGAAATTAAAAGACGCTTACTCCTTGGAAGAAAAGTTATGTCCAACCTAGATAGCATTTTCAAAAGCAGAGACATTACTTTGCCGACTAAGGTCCGTCTAGTCAAGGCTATGGTTTTTCCTTTGGTCATGTATGGATGTGAGAGTTGGACTGTGAAGAAGGCTGAGTGCCGAAGAATTGATGCTTTTGAAATGTGGTGTTGGAGAAGACTCTTGAGAGTCCCTTGGACCGCAAGGAGATCCAACCAGTCCATTCTGAAGGAGATCAACCCTGGGATTTCTTTGGAAGGAATGATGCTAAAGCTGAAACTCCAGTACTTTGGCCACCTCATGCGAAGAGTTGACTCATTGGAAAAGACTGTGATGCTGGGAGGGATTGGGGGCAGGAGGAGAAGGGGACGACAGAGGATGAGATGGCTGGATGGCATCACGGACTCAATGGACGTGAGCCTGAGTGAACTCCGGGAGATGGTGATGAACAGGGAGGCCTGGCGTGCTGGAATTCATGGGATCGCAAAGAGTAGGACACGACTGAGCAACTGAACTGAACTGAACTGAAATAGGTTTGATCACTCATCTCTCTGAGATAAGGTACTTGATTTAAACACAGTCACTTATATTTCTGGAATGACTACTGGAAAAACAAAAGCTTTTACTAGATGAACCTTTGTTGGCAAAGTAATGTCTCTGCTTTTTAATATACTGTCTAGGTTGGTCATAGTTTTTCTTCCAAGGAGCAAATGTCTTACTTTCATAACTGCAGTCACCATCTGCAGTGATTTTAGAGCCCCCCAAAATAAAGTCTGTCACTGTTTCTGGTGTTTCCCTATCTATTTGCCGTGCAGTAATGGGACCGGATGCCATAATTTTAGTTTTTTGAAAGTTGAGGCAATGGCAAACCACTTCTTGCCTTGAGAACACCATGAAGAGTATGAAAAATTTCTTCAGTCTTTTTCAATATGTCTTACTATAGCTCTCTCTCCCTGTCTTACCCACCTCTTCCTAACCTAATTTAGTTCTCCTTTTCATTTACACTCAAAGTACAAACAAGTTTTTTCTTATTGGTTTTAATAAGTAGTTGACTAATTGGTTAGTAATTAGACACAGGAAGTATAAGTAAAGGAAAGCAGTCAAGTAAATGAAAAATTCACTCCTATAAATAGTAGAAATTCGGTATGTTAAGATTAAATACATAGCCATCTCATTAAAATATTTCTTATGCAGTTTATCACATTTCACATGCTAGCAAAGTAATGCTCAAAATTCTCTAAGCCGAGCTTCAACAGTACTGAGAACTTGTAGATGTTGAAGCTAGATTAAGAAAAGGCAGAAGAATCAGAGATCAAATTGCCAACATCCACTGGATCACAGAAAAAGCAAAAGAATTCCAGATAAGCATCTATTTCTGCTTCATTGACTACACTAAAGTCTTTGATTATGTGGATCACAACAAACTGTGGAAAATTCCTAAACAGATGGGAATACCAGACGACCTTACCTGCCTCCAGAGAAACCTGTGTGCAGATCAAGAAATAACAGTTAGAACTAGACATGGAACAATAAACTAATTTAAAATTGGTGAAGGAGTTCATCAAGGCTGTCTATTGTCATCCTGCTTATTTAACTTATATGTAGAGTACATAATGTGAAATGCCAGGCTGGATGAAGCTCAAGCTGGAATCAAGATTGCTGGGAGAAGTATCAACAACCTCAGATATCAATGCCACCCTAATGGCAGAAAGTGAAAGAGGAAAAGCAGAGCCTCTTGATGAAGGTGAAAGAGGCTTAAGGTTGACTTAAAACTCAGCATTCAGAAAAACGAAGATCATGGCAACCAGTCCCATTATTTCTTGACAAATAGAAGGGGAACAATGGAAACAGTAAGAAACTTTATTTTGGGGGGCTCCAAAATCACTGAGGATGGTGACTGCAACCATGAAGTTAAAAGACGCTTGCTCCTTGGAAAAAAAGCTATGATTAATCTAGATAGCATATTAAAAAGCAGAGAAATCACTTTGCTGACAAAGGTTCATATAATCAAAGCTATGGTTTTTCCAACAATCATGTACAGATGTGAGAGTTGGACCATAAAGAAAAAGGCTGGGCACTGAAGAATTGAGATTTCAAACTGTGGTGCTAGTGAAGACTCCTGAGAGTCCCTTGGACTTCAAGAAGATCAAACCAGTCAATCCTAAAGGAATCATCCCTGAATATTCATTGGAAGAACTGATGTTGAAGCTGAAGCTCCAATGCTTTGACTACCTGATGCGAAGAGCTGAATCACAGGAAAAGACCCTGATGCTGGGAAATATTGAGGGCAGGAGGAGAAGGGGCAACAGAGGATGAAGTGGTTGGATGGCATTAAAGACTTAATGGACATGAGTGTGAGAAAACTCCAGGAGACAGTGAAGGACAGGGAAACCTGTAGTGCTGCAGTCCATGGGGTCACAAAGAGATGGACATGACTGAGCAACTGAACAACAACAATACAAACTGATGAATGTGCTAATTAACTTGACTTTGGTAGTCAATCACAATGTGCACACATATAATATCATCACATGCATACATTTAAAAATCACATTGTATAAGCTAAATACAGACAATTTTTATTTTTTCAAGCATATTTTCATAAAGCTGGATAGCCTGAGTTAATTTAGAATTTGATATCCTCCATATAACCTTAAAGTGTGATAAAATTATTTTTAGCAAAGAAAAACAAAAACTCACCACCAACAGAACTGCCTAAAGGAAATAAGACCTAAGTTTATGTAAGAAGGAACACATACCAATAGAAATAGTAGATATCTGGAACATTTAAATGGATATTTACTGTCCTACATACTTACATATATCTGAGTTTTAAATTTTATAAGAAGTAACTTAAACCAACAATAGTATATGTCAGAAAGCAGATACATGGACTAAATTTTTTCTAAGATCATTTACTAAACAGAAAGTGATAAGACTGTTCATTTATATTAAGATTTGATAAGTTGTTTGGGCATTTGTAGGGCAACGGTTAAAGTAATTTTAAAGTTATTTATAAAATAAATGCAAATGAAACTTATGATAGTAATAAACATAATTCAGAGAGCAAAAGCTTTGTTGTGAAAGATCTATAGTTCAGGTTGAAGTAATAATGGTAAACATAAGATAATAATTTAACAAAACAAATAGCTGCAATTGTGTCAAATGTGCTTGAAATAGTAGCATACTTAAGATACTAAAATTGCCAGACTGGTTTAAATATAAATTGTTTCATATGTGAAAAATGAAACAACTATCAGGATATTAAAAGGCTGAAAGAAAAAGATGACTAAATGAGTTTTTATGACTAATTTTAAACTCTGTAAGTTCCACAGTCATAGAAAGTGACATAGTCACTATTTTATTCCTGGTAGTTATGAAAATAGACATGCAAAGTGATTATAATTATATAGAGAGAAGAAAGAAGCTTGGTAAAACACCAAATGACCCACCAACAATGGATACATTAAAAACTTCTGACATAAACATATCAACCAGATATTGAGAAAAAAAAATGATATCATCTACTTGATGCAACTACAAGGGACAAAGAATATGCAGCACTGAATGCTGATAAGTGGTCTGAAGAGCTGATGGAAATTAAATGCAATTCAGTTCCGTTTAGTTCAGTCACTCAGTCGTGTCCAACTCTTTGCAACCCTATGGACTGTAACACGCCAGGCTTCCCTGTCCATCACCAACTCCCGGAGCTTACTCAAACACATGTTCATCGAGTCAGTGATGCCATCCAGCCATCTCATGCTCTGTTGTCCCCTTCTCCTCCCACCTTCTATCTTTTCCAGCATCAGGGTCTTTTCCAAAGAGTCAGTTGTTCATATCAGGTGACCAAAGTATTGGAGCGTCAGCTTCAGCAGCAGTCCTTCCAATGAATATTCAGGACTGATTTTCTTTAGGATTGACTGGTTTGATCTCCTCCCTGTACAAGGAACTCTCAAGAGTCTTCTCCAACACTACAGTTCAAAAGCATCAATTCTTCTGTGCTCAGCTTTCTTTATGGTCCAACTCTCACATCCATACATGATTCCTGGAAAAACCATAGCTTTGACTAGATGGACCTTTATAGGCAAAGTAACTTCTCTGCTTTTTAGTATGCTGTCTAGGTTGGTCATAACTTTTCTTCTAAGAAGCAAGTGTCTTTTAATTTCATGGCAGTTAAATATTTACAAAAGAGACCCAATATAGATGCATATTTAGCATAATTTTTATGAAAAAAGTATTTTTCTACATTTCATGAAATTGCATATTTAGCCTCATATGAGTTAGATGCCATTATTTTTTCTTTGTTTCAGTCTTAATATTTTCTTTACATGGTCATAAATCTGCTTAGTTCTGACTCCATATATGACAGGGTTGAGCATTGGCGGTACTATGACATAAAGATTGGCCAGGAGTATATGGATATAGCGGGGAACATTTTGTCCAAAGCGATGTGTCATGAAGGAAAAGAGGGCTGGTGTATAGAAAGCAAGAATCACAAAAATGTGAGAACCACAGGTGCTAAGGGACTTGAGTCTGGCTTCATGGGAAGGAAGATGAAAAATGGCACAGAGTATCTGAACATAAGAAAGGGCAACGGCTATGATGTCAAACACTAGATTACAAATTGCACATAAACCATAAATAATATTGATCTTGATACTGGCACAAGATAGGCGAGCAAGACCCATGTGTTCACAATATGTATGAGGGATGGCATAACTCCCACAGAATGGCAATCGTAAAATGAGAAATACAAATGGAATCACAAAAATAAATGCCCTCCCTAAAACAGCAAGGCCAATCTCAGAAACAACCCTGTTGGTGAGGATGGTGCTATATTGGAGGGGGTTGCAGATGGCCACATAGCGGTCATAAGCCATTGCCAAGAGGACTGCTGACTCCATAAGTGTGAAGCTGTGAATGAAAAACATCTGGGAGAGGCATGCTTCAAAGAGGATCTCTTTGAGACCAAACCAGAAGATCCCAAGCATCTTAGGGATGGTAGCTGTGGAGAGACCCAAGTCAATGGTAGCCAACATGGCCAGGAAGTAGAACATAGGCTGGTGTAGACTGCTCTCAGCCTGGATCACAAACAGGATAGTGAAGTTCCCTATCAGTGCGGTCAGGTACACAGCACAGAAGGGGAAGCCAATCCAGATGTGGAGTGTTTCCAGTCCTGGGATTCCCAGCAACAAGAAGAAGGAAGGGTGAAACTGGGTATCATTGGGAAGGGACATCCTGCTGGGCAATGCATATGTCTTCAGAACTGTAGACTCACACAGTCTATAGGCCACCAGGTAGTTTTCTGTAGCTTTGATGACCTAAAGGTAGTATAAGCATACTTCAGTAGCTACCTTCTCTCATTATCACAGTCATTACCAACAGACAACCCTCATTTTGACCATTTAAAAGTTCTGCAATCTCTAGATACAGTTATGGACATTAATTCCACTTGATTGAATGGCACCACAAGGCTTAATACACAGGATGGATAATAACATTTCAAAAAGCATGTGGATTCATCAAAATTTATAACAAAATATTAAAAATTACTTTAAATATAAAATGGATTCATTCATAGTATTTAGTCATGAATATTATAAAATAAGGTAGGGATAATAGTGAAAACAGCAGCATCAACTACCAATTATTGAGGTGCTCCTACTATTTGTAAGACTTTTTGCAAAAATTACACTTAATATTTGGAAAAAAAACACCTTTTAAGAAGAGCACATTTTACATATAAGTTGTCTAAAATTCAGTGCATTTAAAAGATTATACTATGTTTTACTGCACACAAACACATAATATTCTACACATATTATACAAATACACAATCATTTTTAAAACTCACAACATCTACCTAAATAAAATATGTTAGTATTTCTCATTTACAGCTAAGTCAGTCACGATTTTAAGAGTTTAAACTAGATGTCAAAATGCCAATCAAAAATGAGAGAGACAAAAAATTAGAAATATTGTTAAATTAGGCACATGACAATTCAATCATTTTCAAGGTTCCCTATATCTTTGTTTACATCTTCATGTAGTTTGCTTATAACATTTGATAGGGGATTTCCAAAGCATTTATGAATTCATGTGTTTAATTATTTGTAGTGAAGTCTCTCTTCTGATTATTTGAAGACTCTATGGCAGCAATACTAATTACGACCACATTTTCAGTAAATCAGTCAGGATATTATCTAGGTGCTGATATAAAGAGGGGAAAAAGAGGGTGTAATAAACATGATATGGAAGAAGCAGTTGAGTATGAATGGTAAACCTGAAGAGGAGCAAAGTTGGAGGAGGCACTCTGTGGCTGTTGTGACAGAAACAGTCTATTTCCCTAGGGTTATGTCAATACAACAGACTTATAAGTACTTTCAAAGGGTATGGCAATGAATGACAGGAGGAGTGAAAGTAGAATTCATTTATGGAGGCAAGTTGTTCTGTGATTCCCATGGGTGAATATGAACAAAAAATCAAAAACATTTTCCTTTCCTTTCCAGTATACAAATATGCAACAGTTTAAAAGCTGATGACAGTTTACTTTGAGTACTAAAGTGTAGATTTGATTGCTAAAGGGTAAAAATAAGCTACTTCTCTGGCTTTTCTAAGAAGGAAGGAATAATACTATATTATTTGACTGATAATAATTTAAGTGAAAATTATATCTCCCTGGACATATATAATCATACCCTATGGTGGTGCAGAAGGTAAATATTAGGGAAGTAGCCAGAAAGTGGTATGATTAAACCAAGTGGAAGACACGTATAGACAAGGAACACACACACACACACACACACACACTCACACACTCACACACACACACACTCACACACACACACACACACACACAAATTAGAGTAGAAACAAGGAATATACCGAAAGGAGTAAGATCTGACTTGTCAGCTATATAAACTTTAATGTTCCTGTGGACATTAAATAGTTTTGCTTCAGTCAGTCATTTCAGTTGCTCAGTCATGTCTGACTCTTTGCAACCCCATGGACCTCAGCACACCAGGGCCCCTGCCCATCATCAACTCCCAGAGTTTACTCAAACTCATGTCCATTGAGTCGGTGATGCCATCTAACCATCTCATCCTCTGTTGTCCCCTTCTCCTCCCACCTTCAATATTTCCCAACATCAGGGTCTTTTCAAATGAGTCGGTTTAAACTTTAATGCTCCTGTGGACATTGAATAGTTTTGTTTAGCTGATTGTTAAAGAGCAAATTTTGTAAAACCCCAAGAACAGCGTGTAACATCTATGGGCATGTGAAAGTGGGAGGGGATAGTAAAGGTAGTCTTTACCTGTTGAGAAGCCTTCAGGAATTACAACAGTTTAGATGGGACAACAGTTTACGGTGAGATGGATGTGTTGAAGAATGGTTGTTAGTGATCTTGGTTCTTGTCACTGAAATTGAGGACACCTACAATCTTGTGTTTAAACCATCTCAAACTTTCATTCCTGCCCAGAGGTATTCTATCCATTTGATGTTACCATGAGAACACTCTGATATTTTCTCCTTGACTCTCTTGGATTTAAATTGGTAAAAATATTAGTGTTATGTCCAAGCCTCTGATGGACAAAGCACATAAACAATAATGGAAAGTTCCATCAAACAAATTTTAAAAATTCCCTTCAAGACATAACTGAGATATATACTCAGGGTAATGGTGAATGACCTCATACAGACTAAATATCCTTTTCTTCTGTGTTCTTAAACAGTGTAGGCTAATAGTGTATATAGTGAAATACTGTACATATGAACAATCTACAACTGCATGTCCTAACATGTAGGTATATTACCAAATGATGATGAGAGAAAGAAATTAACTATTTATATAAAAGTTAAAAATAGTAAAAACTATTCTAGAGTCTAAGAAGTCAGGATAATTGTTACTTTGTGGAATACTGGTAGTCAGCATGAGTGGGACTCCCAGGGTGTTGATAATGTCTGTTTATTTATTTATACACTGGTTATACAAATGTAATCACTTTGTAAAAAATTGAGCCATGCCTTTATGATGTGTACCTTATTTATGGATATGAAAATTCAATAAAATATTTACAAAATATGAATTCTTTAGTGTTGACAGAATATATGTCATTTATATTTGTATCCCTGATATCACTTAGTACAGTATATTTCATAAAGTAAGAAATCAATATTAAAATGATTAATGGTCATAAAGACATCCTAGGCTAGATATAATTTGTGCTCTAATCTTGTTAATAGTTTCATGTATGCTATGTGTTATTCATTAAATACACATTACTGGATGTGTTCTGTGTTGGAAACTGTCTTGAAACATTTAAAATTTGAGGTTTGTGCAATCATAAATAAAATGTTATGCAGTTGACCCTTGAACAATTTGGGGGTTGTGGCACCAACTTTCCTTGCAATAAAAAATAACATGTAACTTTATTGTTCCGAGAAGGCAACAGCACCCCATTCCAGTACTTAGCCTGGAAAATCCCATGGATGGAGAAGCCTGGTAGGCTGCAGTCCATGGGGTCGCTAAGAGTTGGACACAACTGAGCGACTTGACTTTCACTTTTCACTTTATGCGTTGGAGAAGGAAATGGCAACCCACTCCAGTATACATAGCACCTCTCAATGGTAAGATCAAATACTTCACTGTAATTGTCATCATTGTGTGAGGAAATTCTATAAATGTATTTTTGTAAGTTCTAGAATGATAAGTCCTATGATATTGAACATTTCATCTTTTATTTCTGTTTTCATCTTCACATTTTCCTTTAAAGACATCTGTTCCTCTGATTATTTAGTAAATACTGGTGATTCTTAACCATCAGCTTTAGCTCCTGTTCAGTTTAGTTCAGTTCAGTCGCTCAGTCATGTCCAACTCTTTGCGACCTCATGAATCGCAGCACGCCAGGCCTTCCTGTCCATCACCATCTCCCGGAGTTCACTCAGACTCACGTCCATTGAGTCAGTGATGCCATCCAGCCAGCTCATCCTCTGTCGTCCCCTTCTCGTCCTGCCCACAATCCTTCCCAGCATCAGAGTCTTTTCCAATGAGTCAACTCTTCGCATGAGGTGGCCAAAGTACTGGAGTTTCAGCTTTAGCATCATTCCTTCCAAAGAAATCCCAGGGCTGATCTCCTTCAGAATGGAATGGTTGGATCTCCTTGCAGTCCAAGGGACTCTCAAGAGTCTTCTCCAAGGCCACAGTTCAAAAGCATCAATTCTCCGGCGCTCTGCCTTCTTCACAGTCCAACTCTCACATCCATACATGACCACAGGAAAAACCATTACCTTGACAAGACGGACCTTAGTCGGCAAAGTAATATCTCTGCTTTTTAATATACTATCTAGGTTGTTCATAACTTTTCTTCCAAGGAGTAAGCATCTTTTAATTTCATGGCTGCAATCACCATCTGCAGTGATTTTAGCTCCTGTTATTTCTCATTTAATTTAATATTTCTAAATAATCTTATCCACATCCTGCTTTAAAAACTTTCTTTATAATAAAGATTACTAAATAAATGTCACTAGTCCTCAGGACTGTGACAAATTCAGATTCATATAACCAAATTCCTAACTACTTTCACATTTTCACATGCAAAAATATTACAAATAAAATATTTCTATAATTTAATCCCCAATCCTGCTTCTACAAAACTCCAACTCTAACTTCATCTTAATTGTGGTGCTATCAGTCTCAGTAAATGGTATTATTATTCAGTGATTTGGTCCATCCAGATATATGAGCATTGCTCTTTTCCCTTCCCCACTTATGGAAAAAAAGATCAACACTTGATTCTATTTCTAAAAATGTCATTAAATATAGTACCTTGTCTGCATCCTAACTGGGATGGTTGAAACCATCTATATTTTTTATAGCACAGTACTTTCCAGTGTATAAGAGCATGAGCTCTACATTCAGACTAGTTGTGTTAAAAGCCAGCTTCATGAGTATTCACTCTAGAGTTGAGAGAAAGTAAGAAGTATTACTTCTTAGCTGTGTGCGTCTGCTCAAGAACTTTAACATCTCTGTATCTCAGTTTCTTCATGTAGGAAATAGAAATAAGTAGTATAAATAAATCCTTAAAATTAATCTCTATTTAGATCATATAATTCTTTCAAAACACTTTGAACTGTATTCCAAAGATACTAGCTATCCACCTTTCTTTAGATATCAGGCAGACATTTTTTTTTTCTGAAATGTATGTTAGATTTAGGCTAAAATCCAATTAAATGCCTAGGATTATATGGTACTTCCTAAATGTGATAATATTCTTTCCCTAAACTCCATCATTTGTCTCATTTCCTCAAAACTTATCCCAGATCTCTTTTCTTTCTCTTCCATTCTTCTCTCCTTTCTCCCATCATTGTGTCCTATAGATGCAGTCTGAGTTGGGGGACAGAGAAGATTCAGTAACTAAAACTGTCACAACATTGTTAATCAGCTATACTTCAATATTAAACAAAAATTAAAACAAACAGACTCACCAGACTGAACACCAGGATCAAATCCTGTCTGTTTTGTCTCAATCTGCTCAGTCTTTATGAGGAGATTTTCCAGAGAAAATCTCCCAGAGCCAGTTTTGTAAAAGGACATAAGGTCTCTGAGGATTCTAGTTTCTAATCTGGCCCTGAGACATGATTAGAAAGCCATGATTACTAAGAAAAAGAAGACAGAAAAAAGTAAGGTTTCTTGATTACCTTGTGAATCTCCATTAACCTTTCATTAACCTGCTCCATCTTACAACATACAATAATAAATGGAGATCATTCTCTTACCATCTCAGATCTTCATTTAAGGAGACAGTACAATTCTGTGTTCCAAAACGATGACTCTCATGACAAAACACTTCTGTTGTACTATTTATTTATTTATATGTTTACCAATTAAAAGTGGTATTGGATCTATTATTTAACCTTTTCATTTTATTTTACTTATTTTTCAATTGTTCTTTATGTTTTACTATAGTAACTCACTTCTCATTCATAGTTAACTCAAACCTAATAATTTACTCCAATTCTTTTTACTGACTTTCCTTGCTTGCTTGTGAAGTCGCTTTAGTCGTGTCCAACTCTTTGTGACTCTGTGGAATGAATCCCACCAGGCTCCTCTGTCCATGGAATTCTCCAGGCAAGAATACTGGAGTGGGTTGCCATTTCCTTCTGCAGGGGATCTTCCCGACCTAGGGATTGAACCTGCATCTCTTGCAACTCCTACCTTGGCAGACAGGTTCTTTACAACTAGCACCACCTGAGATTCTTGGTCTTACTGACTTTAACCCTGCAATCAAATTTTGAATAGATTTAGGCTAAAATCCAATTAATTATATTCAATAGGCAGAATTAATAAAATTTTAACGAATTTTTCAAATGCATCAATGATTTTAAGTAGATGTTCATAATGTGTTTTAGATGTTTCAAATAAGTCTAATTATTATGCAAAAATAAAAACTTTATTAGTGCATTTATTGACTTACACAGTCCTTTTGCCTTTTTTTTTTTTTTCCCTCAGAAATAGCAACTAACTAATATACCACAATAATAGGACTTGCAGAGGCTATGTAATGCCAATAAACATTTTGTGGGTATTTGACCAATACTCACAGTACTCAAGATCTTGTTTTTAAAAGAGGGTCCAATGTGTGGGGGTTAATAATTTGCTGTGCTTGAGTTTTTTAAACACTTTTATCTTTGAATTTGGAAACAATGACAGACTTTTATTTTCTAGGGCTCCAAAATCACTGTAGACAGTGACTCCCACCATGAAATTAAAAGAAACTAACTCCTTGGAAGAAAAGATATGACAAACCTAGACAGCATATTAAAAAGCAGAGACATCACTTTGCCAACAAAGGCTCATCTATTCAAAGCTGTGGATTTTCCAGTAGTGATGTACAGATGTGAGAGTTGGACCATAAAGAAGACTGAGAGCCAAAAAATTGATGCTTTCAAACTCTGGTGCTGGCGAAGACTCTTGAGAGTCCTTTGGACAGAAGAGTTCAAACCAGTCCATCCTAAAGGAAGTCAGTCCTGAGTATTCATTGGAAGGACTGATGCTGAAGCTAAAGCTCCAATACTTTGGCCATTGGATGCGAAGAGTCGACTCACTGGAAAAGACCCCGATGCTGGGAAACATTGAGAGCAGGAGGCAAAGGGTGTGACAGAGGATGAGATGGTTGGATGGCATCATTAACTCAATAGACATGAGTTTGAGCAAACTCCCCAGGACATAGTGAAGGACAGGGAGGCCTGGAGTGCTGCAGATCATGGGCCGTGGGATCCCAAAAAGTTGGACATTGTACTGACTGAGTGACTGAATGACAGCAATCTTTGACTCTATATTCTGGAATTGAAATCTTATGTGAAAATGAAGCAGGTGATAGGATTTGAAATCAGACATATACCTTCATACCTGCTATACCCATTGTGTCAGACTCATATACATTCACACCTGCTATACTCCCGGAGAAGGCAATAGCAAGCCACTCCAGTACTCTTGCCTAGAAAATCCCATGGATGGAGGAGCCTGGTAGGCTGCAGTCCATGGGGTCGCTAGAAGTCGGATGTGACTGAGCGACTTCACTTACACTTTTCGCTTTCACACAATGGAGAAGGAAATGGCAACCCACTCCAGTGTTCTTGCCTGGAGAATCCCAGGGACGGGTGAGCCTGTTGGGCTCCTGTCTATGGGGTCGCACAGAGTCGGACACGACTGAAGCGACTTAGCAGCAGCAGCAGCAGCATACTCCTCCTATCTTCCAAGAATGATATTTTGCTACTTGTTATCCTACCCTGGCCCACAGACTGCTGCTGCTCTCTCTTGCCCTTGGCCTGCTTCAAATTCTGAAATTATCCACACTGGTAACCAGTACTCTGCTTCATAAGACAGGGGCCCTGTGTTCCTGTGCAAGTTTTCTCTTACCCAACAGTTATCCTCACACCCCAAAGAAAGAACAACAGAAGATAAAAAAGAACACCATAAATGCTTGAAAGAGAGAAATCATTGTGAAATGAAAATATCTCGTGCCGTTACCAATAAATACGAAATGTCACCACCATTAGCAATTTCTGGCCTCCAAATGTGAATAACGGATCCCCAAACTGTGATCCAGCGGATTCTGCCACCAACACCCCAAGATGACTGCAGAGGAGCTGGGGAATGCAAGAGAAAGCCATCTGCCACTTCAAAAGGCGACCAGGGAAACAGGATTGGCTCCAAATAGCTGAGGTACATATGAAAGGAATAAATTCAGTGAGCCCAGAGGCTTGCATCTTCCCATACAAAGAATGCTAAACACTGATCTTTCATGTTCAGACTGCCTGCTCTTTCTGTTGCAAAGTAGCACAAAGCCTGACTTCCGCTTCTGCCTTCTTGGAGCAGGTTTCTGAGTTACTAGGATGCTGACTCCTGGGCTCAGAGTCCTAAACGTTCCCACCAAATAAAAGAACTCTCTACTTTTAGGTTGCATGTCTTTTTTTTTTTCTCAGTCAACACTATCAAAGCAAAACCAAGCTCTTTATTTCCCTCCTGCATTTTCAAAAAGGACTCTGAAAGGAGTGTGTAATTTCCTCTCTTTTGTCTCATGGCAGCAAAAATTTGAAGTGACAGATGGAGCAGTGTTACAGCTCAGTTTTATTTAGAAAGCAAAGGAAAACACATCCTTGAGGTGTGAGGGCAGGCTGACCCAAAAGAGAAGAGAAGAGGAGAGAAGAGGAGAGAAGTCCCTCCTCCTGAATTTTGGCTCCTCTTATTATATGTCTTTTCCTCCTCCCCCTGGGCCCATCCTATGTAAATTGGGCTAGCCAGGAGGGCTGTTTTTTTTACCTGAGGTCCTCACTTAGGTCCTTGGACCTTCCTTTCTATTTTTTCGGGCTTTTCCCTTCTTTGTCTTTTAGCCACCTCCATTCTGGACTCCTTTCTCCTATTCTAATTTCCTAACAACCCTAGGAACTTCACTTTGCACTGGGCTTCTCAAATTCTGTAGCCAGCAGTGGTTAAGACTGAGGATCATACATAATATCCGGCAAGTTCAGGGCACTGCTATGGACTGAAAGTTTATAGACAGTTCATATGTTGAAACTCTAACCCCCAATGTGATGGTATTTTCAGATGGGGTTTTTGGAAGGTAATTAGGGTTGGAGCAGGTGATGAGGGTGGGGCTCTCATGATGGGATTATTTGCCTCATAAGAAGAGCTTCCCTGGTAGCTCAGATGGTAAAGAATCTGCCTGCAGTGCAAGAGTCCCAGGTTCAATCCCTGGGTTGGAAATATCTGCTGGAGAAGGGATAGGCTACCCACTCCAGTATTCCTGGGCTTCCCTGGTGCTTCAGCTGATAAAGAATCTGCCTGCAATGCGGGAGAGCTAGGTTCGATTCCCAGGTTGGGAAGATCCCCTGGAGAAGGGAATGGCTACCCACTCCGGTATTCTGGTCTGGACAATTTCATGGACTGCATAGTCCA
Source organism: Cephalophus harveyi (assembly GCA_006410635.1). Classification (NCBI taxonomy): domain Eukaryota; kingdom Metazoa; phylum Chordata; class Mammalia; order Artiodactyla; family Bovidae; genus Cephalophus; species Cephalophus harveyi. The sequence continues at coordinate 90,909 of SJYT01045012.1, forward strand.
TGGGGTCATAAGAGTTGGAAATGGTTGAGGGACTTTCACTTTCAAGAAGAGAAATGGCCATATGTGGACAGCAAGGAGGCAGATATCTACAAGCCAAGAAGAGACCTCTCACAGAGAGCTGAATCAGCTTGGCCCTTGGTTTTGCCCTTACCTGGTTTAGAAATGCCATTGAACAAACTATAGAATAGCTATGATTAGAATCCGAGCCTTTGTTTGTACAACTTCTACATCTTCCACTGAAGCATTTTAATTCTACATGCAGATTCTAGCCTCAACTATTTGCTATGATGACTTTTCATCACAACTAGGAATTAAAGTGATGAACATAATTTATAAATGGTCTCCCTTTTCCTCTCAAACTATTTTTTCTAAACAACTTTTTCCAGATTCTTCTGAGGAATACACTTGTTCTCTCCTTCAAATTTCTTTGAGTTTTACCTGAATACACCTGAATGCATACTGTCTCCCCACTTTTGTATTTCACAAAATAAACACACTAACAAAAACCTAGAAGAAAGAGGGGAAGAAGAGGTAATTATTTGGAAGGAAAATCTTTTGCTAAGCATAAAGGCTAGTAATGAGGAGAGCTGTGAGAATATTTGCAGCCAGAGCACTACCTAAGTCAGTTGTTGGAACCCAGCAAGTATTAAGAAAGAGAAGAAAGACAGAGATCTAGCTGTATTTTGATACTTCAACTCAGAGGGACAGAGTCCTAACTTTATGGTGGCTATCCAATTGTGTTGGCAGATTGAGGTATTACTGCTAAAAGGAATTGAGTCCCAATGAAGTCAAAGAGAAGAGCAGAAAGTTCCCATACTACATACTTAGTTCAGAACCTTATAACACTGTGAAACAGGTGGAAATTCCTAAGTGAGAGTTGAAAGCTTAGAATTTACAAGTGGGAACGTGTACAAATGTCTGGTTATAGAACTGGAAAACAAGTGAATGAATAATATCACCCTTTGAGGATTGTAGATCATCTGGAATTATCTAAATACATGTGAAAAGGATTATACCAGCACAATAAAGCATATAACTTGATTTTTCTCAGCTCATCCCTATTCTCTTTAATCTGTTATCCTACTCAACATCCTGCTAAAACTGAAACAGCCTTAGTCAAGTTGATAAATGACCTCTGGTCACCAAACTGAAGCAATTGCCCCTGCCCTCATCATAATACAACTCTCATCAACATATGAAACCATTGACCATTCTTTCATTTTAATCTTATTGGTGTATATATCCAAAATAAATTAAAACATGATACTGAAAAAGATAGCTGCTTTCCCATGTTTCTTGCAGCAATATTCACAAGAGCTGAGATATGAAAAAAAAAAAAAAACTAACTGCCCACTGAGGATGGATAAAAAAGATGTAGTGTATATACACAATGAAATATTATTCAGCCAAAATAAAGGGGAAAATCCTGTAATTTTTGACAACATGGATGCACCATCAGGACATTAAGCGAGAGATAAGTCAGACAGAGAAAGACAAATACTATATGATATCACTTATATGGGGGCATCTAAGAGTTTGATTCATAGAAACAGAAAGTAGAACAGTAGTTATCAGGGACTAAGGATGGGAGAACTGAGGAGATGTTGGTCAAAGTGACAAACTGGTAGTCAGAAGATGAATAAATTCTGGGGATCTAATGCACTGTACAGTGACTACAGTCAATAATACTGTATTATATACTTTAAAATGGACTTCTCAGGTGGTATTAGTGGTAAAGAACCCACCTGCCAATATGGGAGACATAAGAGAAGCGGGTTCAACCACTGGGTTGGGAAGATCCCCTGGAGGAAGGCATGACAACCTACCCCATAGGTTCTTGCCTGGAGAATCCCCAGGGACAGAAGCCTAGAAGGCTACAGTCCATAGGTTTGCACAGTCAAACACTACTAAAACAACTTAGAGTGCATGCATACATACTTTGGTGAAGGTGAAGGTGAAGTCACTCAGTCGTGTCCGACTCTTTGCGACCCCGTGGACTGTAGCCTACCAGGCTCCTCCGTCCATGGGATTCTCCAGGCAAGATTAGTTTTTAAATATTCTCACCATAAAAATGTGGTCATGTATGGATGTGAGAGTTGGACTGTGAAGAAACCTGAGCACCAAAGAATTGATGCTTTTGAACTGTGGTGTTGGAGAAGACTCTTGAGAGCTCCTTGGACTGCAAGGAGATCCAACCAGTCCATTTTAAAGGAGATAAGCCCTTGGGTGTTCTTTGGAAGGAATGATGGTAAAGCTGGAACTCCAGTACTTTGGCCACCTCATGAGAAGAGTTGACTCATTGGAAAAGACTCTGATACTGGGAGGGATTGGGAGCAGGAGGAGAAGGGGACGATAGAGGATGAGATGGCTGGATGGCATCACTGACTCGATGGACATGAGTCTGAGTGAACTCTGGGAGTTGGTGGTGGACAGGGAGGCCTGGTGTGTTGCGATCATGGGGTTGCAAAGAGTCGAACACGACTGAGCGACTGAACTGACTGAACTGAACCATAAAAAAGAGATAATTGTATGATGTGCCAGAGTATTACCAACACTAATGTAATAATCATACTACAGTATGTAAGTGTATTGAGTAAAGTTCTATACCTTAAACCAACACAATATTTTAGGTCAATTATATCTCAATAGAAATTAATTGAGATTGTGAGGATAAGGCAATTTTTACATGGATTCTGATATCATGATTTTTAATAAGAAGTATTCAGCTTCAGTCATTGTTTCTGGCACAGAGCACTTAAAACTCTTGAAATTTCCTAAATGATAAGAGCCACAAAAGTGTCCTTTTTATGTTAATGGACTGACTTTTAGGTCCTCACCTAAAATGAGGGTGTGGGTGGGGGAGATGGTTGCTGGCAGAGACAATCCTGTAATTAAAAGGATTGTAACTTTCCATCTTCACCCTCTGGGAGGGGAGATGAGCTAGAGATTGAGTTCAATCCCCAATGGTCAATGATTTAATCAAACATTACCTGTGTAATAAAGCTCCAATAAAAATACAAATGATGGGATTTAGAGAGCTTCTTGGTTTGTGAAGATGTAAAAATTTGAGGAGAGTAGTATGCCTAAAGAGGGCATTAAATTCCAAGGGTTTTAGGGACTCTGTGCTAGAAATAAGGACTAAAGCAGTGTTCTCTTAAGTAAAAATTTTCTCTGAATTCTGTAAGCTGCTCTAGCAAATTAATTGAACCCAAGGAGGAGGTCATGGCAATCCATCCCAGTTTTCTTTCTTGAAAAATTCCATGGACAGAGCAGCTTGGTGGGCTACAGTTCGTGAGGTTGCAAAGAGCTGCACACAACTGCAGTGACTTAGTATACAAGCATACAAGGAGGAGGTCATGGTAATCTCTGATTTATAACCAGTCAGTCAAATGTACAAGTAATAATTTTAACTTGAAATTTGCCACTGAAGTCAAAAGAGTGAGTTTAAGTTTACAATCAACCTACAGTCTGGTCTGTATGCTGGTCTGTCAGAAGCAGGGATGATAATGGGGCTTGTGACTGGTATTGGAAGTAGGGCAGGGGAAAATCTTGTAGGAATGGATTTTGACCCATGTGATCTGATGCTATCTCCAGGTGCATGCACGTGTGCTCAGTCACTCACCATGTTTGACTCTTTGCAAACTCATAGATTGTAGCCCGTGACAGACTTTATTTCCTTGGGCTCCAGAATCACTGCAGATGGTGACTGCAGTCATGAAATTAAAATAAGAAAAGCTATGACCAACCTAGACAGCATATTAAAAAGCACAGACATTACTTTATCAACAAAGGCCTGTCTAGTCAAAGCTATGGTTTTTCTAGTGGTCATGTATGGATATGAGAGCTGGACCATAAATAAAGCTGAGTGCCAAAGAATTAAAGCTTTTGAACTGTGGTGCTGGAGAAGACTCTTGAGAGTCCCTTGGACTCCAAAGAGATCAAACCAGTCAATCCTGAAGGAAATCAGTTCTGAATATTCTTTGGAAGGACTGAGGCTAAAGCTGAAACTGCAAAAGTTCAGCCACCTGATGCAAAGAACTGACTCATTGGAAAAGACCCTGATGCTGGGAAAGATTGAAGGCAGGAGGAGAAGGGGACAGCAGAGGATGAGATGGTTGGATAGCATCACTGATTCAATGGAGATGAGTTTGAGCAAGCTCTGGAAGTTGGTGATGGACAGGGAAGCCTGGCGTGCTGCAGTCCATAGGGGTGCAAAGAGTTGGACATGACTGAACTGAACTGAAGATTGTAGCCTGCCAGGCTCCTCTGTCCATGAGATTTTTTAGGCAAGAATACTGGAGTGGGTTGCCATTTCCTCCTCCAGGGTATCTTCCCGACCCAGAGACTGAAGCCCCATCTTCTGTGTCTCTTGCACTGGCCAATATCAAATCAAAATGGTAGCTATACAATACTAAGAGAGATCCAAATTTAATGCAGCCAGTGCTTTATACATTATGTGGCCTGAATCAGCCCCAGCCATCTCGAGGAGTTAGGATGAAGAGCTTAGAGCCAATCCCAAGAACTCTGTTGTGAAAAATGTTTTAATAATTTTAGAATATCAAAATAATATAATAATTTTCCCTTGAAAATAAACAATACTAAATTGGAAAGTCTAGGGTCAGGATCACGATGTGGGCTACTTATGTCTGTTGATGTTCTATTTCACTGAAAAAGGAGTTATTTCAGATCTCAGAGCTTTATTGTTCTCTCTCCCAAACTTAGAGTGTTCCCAATATAACCAAAGTCTCATTCTGGAGTCTGTGTCCACCAAACCATAAAACCTCCCACCTAAGCAAAGGGAGTTCAAAAGGATGCTAACTTCTCTAGAAATCTCTTCAGGTAAGTTAGCTTTTAGAAACAAAGATCTTTTTCTGTGGTCAGCTGAGCACAAGAAAAAGAATGGTAGGTGGTAGGATAGGGGGAAGCAAGCAAATTCTGACTGAGGGGAAGGGATAAGGGAACTGACTATAAGAATGTGTTGGTATAATCCTTTATGTACACTTGAGCAACTACTGCTTTCATTTTTCTAATACATTATTAAACATTCTCTATGTGCAGCTCATATATCTTTTGATACTTGTGACATTCTTTCTGTGCACTGGAGCTCTTTGCTAACCTGACTCTTAATCTATTTACTTATCTATTGAAATTCTCTTTGTGTTTTCTTTCTCACCATCAACCCTTTCTAAACCAACATAAAGATTGGAGAAATGCCTCTATCCTGAGATTATATTCCACACAGAGGGAGAACTATAATTGAACTTAAACTATTCAGAAATGATCCCTCACCACTTACATCCTAGTAAAACACAGCCAAACAACTTACTGCTGCTGCTGCTGCTAAGTCGCTTCAGTCGTGTCTGACTCTGCGCGACCCCATAGATGCAAGCCCACCAGGCTCCCCCGTCCTTGGGATTCTCCAGGCAAGAACACTGGAGTGGGTTGCCATTTCCTTCTCCAATGCATGAAAGTGAAAAGTGAAGGTGAAGACGCTCAGTCGTGTCCGACTCTTCGCGACCCATGGACTGCAGCCTACCAGGCTCCTCCATATGGGATTTTCCAGGCAAGAGTACTGGAGTGGGGTGCTATCACCTTCTCCTAGTTTCCTCCAACTAGAACATAGTCCTAATTGTTTCAAATAGGACAATCTCCAAGTATGTAATGCAAATATCTGTGAAAATGTCTAAGGATAAGGGTAATCAGATGTACTTCATTATAAATATAAGGAACTCTATCAAAATATTTATATGCAAATGAAATCTCAGGATTTAAAGTCTGCCCTGATATAAGAATTACCTAACAAGTTGAGATCTGCAGAACCAAGTTCGCTATAACTGTTTATTTCTCATGTTCTCATCAATAGGTTAATCAGTAACTGTAGGTACTTTTTTGATGAACACATTATGACCCATGTAAACCTTGCAACAACCAGTGATATCAACATTTTAACCTCATTTCATAGGGGAGGAATTTCAGACTAAAAGAAAAATAATTATTTAATTAAATTCACATGGCAATGAGCAATAGCATTTGGCTTCAATTCCTATTATCTATGTCTAAATATTAAGCTGTTTCCCAAACACTAAGTTCTAAGTTAGCTGAACTCAAATCACAGAAAAGAAATTTGATGATAGGATTCTACTTAGTTTCTTTCCCAAATCCCCTCAATTTAAATATCATTCCTTAATACAACATTGTTAATCAGCTATATTCCAATATAAGATAAAATTTAAAAAATTCAATAAATAAATATGACTGCTTATAACATCATCCTTCTTAATATTATGTATTTTCCCTATATAGTTCTTATTTCTTTCTCCATATCCCTTTTCTTTTTTCTCAATTTTACAATTTGCTTGCTTTTGACTAATTATCTTAATTCACAGTTTTATCTCCTTCCTGTATCTCGGATCAAAGTCTCCTTTGTAGAATTTATCATGCAATGTGTCCAAGGCTTAAGCAGCAATGTGCCCTTTCAACACACACACACTTTCATGCCTAGAAATATTCTAATACAGTTTACCTGTCTAATGCAGTGTCTCCCTGTTTTGCATCGGCATATGGCCCTTTTTTATGTATATGTCAATTCATCTCTCTCTCTATTCAGAGACAGAGTATGTGAGTGTGAAAGAGAAAGAAACAACTCAATTACAGTGTGCTCAGACTTATTCAGGTGATATATCATGGTGACAACTTTGTATAGTAAAAATAATGGCAGATTTGGTTTTAGAGAGTGATGTGTATAAATTAACTCATTTTACTTGACCATTTTGTGATCTTTTATAAACCTGAACATTAACATTTGTGTGTATGTATATATATCTGTGTTTCTGTCTTGACAGGAAGACACAAATAGCAGGCTTCATTTGCCTACAGTCAGAAGAGAAATGAAGAGGGAAATATACATTCCATACTAAGCAGACTCAGTTTAGGAAGATCATCCAGAGATGAAATTTCCCATGGGCTTCATTGATAAAACTTCATGAAAGGTTATTTTATGATGTTAGAAGTAACAAGAAAGGAGAGACCAGAAGATGACTACAATATGGGGAATGGTTTTGGGTGGTTTAAATAGTGAAAGGCCAGCACAGATCCAAAACTGTCTTACAAAGTTCTTGTTACAGTTATAGTTCCTTTTAATAGTGTATTGTGTATGTTTAAGTCAGAAATGTGGTATATTCAGAATAATAATGGTTGTCATTTTTTAAAAAACAACTTTTTTTGAGATATAATTCACATGCCATACATTTCTCATTATGTATAAGATGTATTCTTACTTTGTATATAAAATATATAGTCATGAATCAGCCAGTTTTTCTATAAAATAATAACAAAAAGTTTTCAGGAAATATTTTGTGTACCCAAGTAGCAAGGGAACAACTTATCTTAAAATTATTTTATTAATTTGAATGGCCTATTTGTATGACTCTTTCAACCACTAACATTTTAAGTTCCACCAGGAAAGATACCTTGTTTAACTCATCTTTTGCATTCAGTCTTAGCATAGAACTCAGTGCATATATGGTAGATATGCAGTCAATGTTTGTTAAACTAAAATATAAAATTCAATTGAATGGATTCGAGGAAGTACATTAAAATCTTGTGGCCATGTTTTACCATTAAATTTCATAGACTTTCAGGCCTCTATGATGCAACAAAGCCAGCAGTTATAGTACAAGTTTCACTGATTTCTTCATTTTCTCTGTAGGATGAAACATGTTCTCTGACTGAGAAGATCTTGGTCTCTGAAATATTTCACTACAAAAAGATCCCCAAATGATGGCCTCACTCAATGCCACACTATTTCATCCCTCCTCTTTCCTTCTTCTGGGGATACCTGGACTGGAACATATGCATATATGGATTGGTTTTCCTTTCTTTGTTGTGTATCTGACAGCTGTACTTGGGAATACTAGCATCCTTTCTGTGATTCAGACTGAAAGTAGTCTCCATCAGCCCATGTTCTTCTTCCTGGCCATTCTATCATCTGTTGACCTGGGCCTGTCCACATCCACCATCCCCAAGATGCTTGGCATTTTCTGGTTCAAGCTGAGAGAAATCTCCTTTGAGGGCTGCCTTGTCCAGATGGTCTTCATCCACCTATGCACTGGCATGGAGTCGGCTGTGCTCATGGCCATGGCCTATGATCGCTATGTGGCCATCTGTAACCCTCTTCATTACACACTGGTGCTGACAAACAAGGTGGTAACTATCATTGCATTGGCAGTCCTCCTGAGACCTCTGACTTTTGTCATCGCCTTTGTTCCACTCATTCTAAGGTTACCATTTTGTGGGCACCAAATCATACCTCACACTTACTGTGAGCACATGGGTATTGCTCGCCTATCCTGTGCCAGCATCAGGGTCAATATCATCTATGGCTTATGTGCTATCTCTATCTTGGTGTTTGACATTGTAGCCATTGTCGTCTCCTATGTACAGATCCTCCGTGCTGTATTTCAACTTCCTTCCCATGAGGCCCGGCTCAAAGCTCTCAGCACCTGTGGTTCCCATGTGTGTGTCATGTTGGCTTTCTACACCCCTGCATTTTTTTCATTCATGATCCACAGGTTTGGCCAGAATATACCACGTTACATCCATATCCTTCTGGCCAATTTCTATGTAGTCATTCCACCTGCTCTCAACCCTGTAATCTATGGTGTCAGGACTAAACAGATTAGAGAGCATGTGCTGAAAGTATTTTCCAAGAAAAAAGCATAACTCTGGTAAAGAATCAAATCTAAGAAGGGAGTGGCACTCTATGGGCAAAATGAAATATTTGGAAGCAATAGAGGCCTATCTTAGAGAAGGCCTGTCAGCTTCCTTCACAAACCCAAAATTAGAAAGTTAAAATCATGTTAAATGCATTAATAAAGGTGTTTTATAATTTCCATTGTTTGAAAGTAATTGAGCCTCTTCACATGGAAGAAAGCCAACACGTTGTTTTGCTTCTACTATAACTGAACAAAACACATCACATTCCATAGTCACCATCAGTTTGAAACTAAACCATGCTGCCCCCACTGCAAAAAAACATAAGCAAACAAAAATATCTTGATTTAAACAAAAATAAATGAGTTACTCTGATCATTGCTAGTTCTAAAATAACAGATGCTGGAGCACTTCCCATATGCCTGAAATCCCTATTAAAAAGAATTCTGCTCTTGACTTTGCCATGTTAATGCTAGAGGATATGAAATTGACACTGTGTAGAGAGTCCCTTGGACTGCAAGGAGATCCAACCAGTCCATTCTGAAGGAGATCAACCCTGGGATTTCTTTGGAAGGAATGATGCTAAAGCTGAAACTCCAGTACTTTGGCCACCTCATGCGAGGAGTTGACTCATTGGAAAAGACTGTGATGCTGGGAGGGATTGGGGTCAGGAGGAGAAGGGGACGACAAAGGATGAGATGGCTGGATGGCATCACTGACTCGATGGACGTGAGTCTGGGTGAACTCCGGGAGTTGGTGATGGACAGGGAGGTCTTGCGTGCTGCGATTCATGGGGTCGCAAAGAGTTGGACACGACTGAGCGACTGAACTGAACTGAACTGATATGCTATGTGTGAAGATGAGAATTTTCCATGAACAAAACTGAGGAAAGTTGACAATCTTTGTACATATGCAGTTTTATTTTCTTTTTTTTTTTTCAAGCTGTATTGTGTTGCTTGTTTAATGGATGAGTTCTTACAGAGTCTTGCTTGCTGATACTTCTTTCAAAGAAACCCTTATTTTTCAAGCAGTTTGTCTCCGTGTTTTATGCCATTCTGCCACTCCATAGAACAGTTTTATCCTAATAGAATTTTGGAAGCCTTAGATTTCAAGTCCAGTATTACCCCTGAGTTTGTGTGTGTGTGTGTTTAAGATGAAATTCAAATTCCAAGTGTTATCACTCACTATTTCTATTTCTATATGGCTTTACTGACATTATTTGTAGAAAAGATTTAAGGGAAAATATGTTTGTAAATCTTGGCCAATAAAACTAAATTTTTAGCTATATTTTACTGCAGGACTCTCAGAACTTTTAATTAACAGATTATTCATGTTAAACTTTGAAATTATGCTCCAAGCATACTATGACACTCATTCTATAGAAGGCACTTTAGGAAAAAAGTTCCACTTATTTTTATTGCAATGGAAAATATAATGTCATAAATTATTGGAGTTTGCATTAATTAACACCACACACTGAACTTGGGTTTATTAAAAAACAACCAGTTATACTTTGGATTTTTTAGAACCTTACTGTGGTTCTAGAAAATTAATTATCCACTTATTCTACTTTTGAAATGGACTTTAGTTGTACAGCCTAATTTGTTATCTTGAGTGATTTGGAAAGTATTCAGTCTGTTTGTATGTTTTGGTTAATTCGTGAAGAACTGGTATTTAACCTTTATAAGTTTGGTAGAATTCACCAGTGCAGCTATTTAGGCCTGGAGACTTCTGTGTTAGAATTTTGCTCACTACAGGTTCAAATCTTTAAATTGGTAAGGGACTACTAAAGCCATCCATTTCCTCCTTCAATTTCTTTGAATGTCCTCAGTGAATGAGTCACAGAATTCATATTTCTCTAACTTTACCTTTTACTCAGGCTGAGGGCTGGTGAGAAGGTTTTTCTAATGTCTATTCCAGTATCAGCTTTGGATCACCCCTTTATTCCTGTGTCACAGACAAGACCAATCTCCAGGCTCTCCACACTCCCTCAGGAACAAAACACAGTGCTTTGTTACTTGAACCCAGGGAGTCTGCTGGTGGGAGCTGGAGGATGGGGTTGTCTTCCGATTGTTCTGTTTCAGCCTGTTTCAGGCAGGTGCAGTGTTCCTGGATATTGAAAGCACAGATTTCTTTGTGATTCTGCCCCTCCCACAGTGCTGCAGAGGACTTCTGATGAACCTGCTTCAGCCTGGGATTATAGAGTCTGTTTCTACTCCTTTACCTCACAGGCAATGGATCTTCACTTGATGCTTAGGGGACAGGAACTGGGAGATTTATAGTCCCCATCCTACAGCAGATGTCATTCCCATCTACCAAATCTGTTCCGTGATGCAAGCCTTCTCAGCCTAGTCCTACTTTCCAAGAGTAGGCTTTCCAAGAATACCTGGCTGAGCTCTAGGGAGAAAAACCTGAGTGGATCTAAATTCTCATTTGTGTCGTACACAGACGGCCCTCAGCCATTCTATATTCTCAGTAGGTCTACACTTAGTTGTGAGGAATTCACTTGAAAATTTTAACCAGTCCTTTTTTACAGGCTTGTATGGGCATATGGCATCTTGGCTGGTAAGCATGGAACTATGTTTCACACATCTTTGGCTCTGCCTATCTTTTCTGAGGTTTTGTGTTGGTTAGTTGCTCTCTAATTTCAGTCATCTGACATTTTCAACAAAAGTATGGATTTTGATTATTTAGCATTTTTTTTTAAGTTTTTAGAGACACATCTTCTAAGTTTCTATTTTCTAATGAAAAGCTATAACTCCTAGTAGGAATTTTAAATCATGTTATATCCTCTAAGTGGAAAGTCCTTTATGTGTTCATTCTCAGTTTCCTACAACAGTATTTCTCAAAGCTTGGACCGCTGAATCATAAGTACTCAGTATGATCTATCAAAAGAAAATAGGATTTTATTTATGAGACATGTGACGGAAGTTCTGAATCTTAATAGCTTTAGAGTAGTAGGTCTGGGCAATCTGTATTCTTAAGAGACTTTAAGCCTCCTTAATCTTGAGAACTATTATTCTTCAAAGTTGAAATTTGATTATTAGTCAAAATGGTTCATTGCCAGAGGGGGGAAAAATCAGGTAATCTTTAGGAAGTGAGATGTTTGAATGTAGAATTGGCTAACTCAAAACTGGACACTTCCCTTTATCCAACACACAAGTGCACGCATGTGCATATGCATAAACATACACACACACAACTGACTTGACCTAATCCACACTTCCAAGCCAGGCTTCAGCAGTACATGAAGCATGAACTCCCTGATGTTCAAGCTGGTTTTAGAAAAGGCAGAGGAACCAGAGATCAAATTGCCAACATCTGCTGGATCATGGAAAAAGCAAGAGAGTTCCAGAAAAACATCTACTTCTGCTTTATTGACTATGCCAAAGCCTTTGACTGTGTGGATCACAATAAACTGTGGAAAATTCTGAAAGAGATGGGAATACCAGACCACTTAACCTGCCTCTTGAGAAATCTGTATGCAGGTCAGGAAGCAACAGTTAGAACTGGACATGGAACAACAGACTGGTTCCAAATAGGAAAAGGAGTCCGTCAAGGCTGTATATTGTCACCCTGCTTATTTAACTTATATGCAGAGTACATCATGAGAAACGCTGGAAACATAGATGTAATAATGTAATAACTCATCTTTGGATAAGTTACTTCCCATAGAAAAACCTTAGCCCTCAAACAATTAAAAGAAGTTCTTGATGAAGAAGCCACACATTCACACTTAGATAATATAATGTTTGCTCAGATATTAGTTATGAATAAAAAAGATTTAGTTCAGAGACTTTGAAAAATTGAAAAATTTAAGAAACCTGTCTCGTATCTTCTTGGTCCTTACCCCATAGATGATGGGGTTCACCAGGGGAGGGACTAGGAGATAAATGTTGGCCACAAATATGTGGACATGGGGTGCCACATGGTGCCCAAACCTGTGAGTAAGAAAAGAGAAGAAGGCTGGAGTATAGGACACTAAGATTACACAGACATGAGAGCCACAAGTACCCAAAGTCTTGAGTCGGGCATCCTTGGATGGGAGATGGAAGACAGTGTAGAGTATGAGGACATAAGAACAAATGATCAATATGAAGTCCACTCCTCCTGTAAGAAAGGCAACAATGAGGCTATAGGCTCTGCGGATTCTGGTCTCAGCACAGGCAATCTTGATGAGGGCCATGAACTCACAATAGGTATGGGAAATGATATTTCTGCAGTAGGGAAGCCACCGTAGCAAGAAAGGGTGAGGAAAGAGAAGTACTGTGCCCCGGAAAACAATTGCTAGACTGATGCACCCAATTGTAGAATGTGTCAGAATAGATGCATGTCTTAATGGATTACAAATGGCTATATAACGGTCAAAAGCCATTGCCACGAAGAAGCCAGACTCCATGGTGGAGCAAGAGTGAATCAGGAACACTTGGGTGAGGCAGGCTTCAAAGTGAATCTCTCCATCATGAAACCAGAGGAGGCTGAGAAGTTTGGGTACAGCTGTAGTGCACACAATAAGGTCAGCCAGAGCTAGCATGCAGAGGAAGAGGTACATTGGCTCATGGAGGCTAGAATCTGTCTTGATAATAAAGAGAAGAGAGCAGTTTCCCAGTAGGGCTAAAAGGTAAATCACACAAAAGGGGATGGAGATCNTAGTGCACACAATAAGGTCAGCCAGAGCTAGCATGCAGAGGAAGAGGTACATTGGCTCATGGAGGCTAGAATCTGTCTTTATAATAAAGAGAAGAGAGCAGTTTCCCAGTAGGGCTAAAAGGTAGATCACACAAAAGGGGATGGAGATCCAGATGTGAGCAGTTTCTAATCCAGGAATGCCGATGAGAATGAAGGTTGATGGATAGATATCAGTCTTATTATATGCTGACATAATCATCAGATGTTTTAGTTTTCCCTTCATGGATTTTCATCTAATGCAAACAAATCATAACATAAATTTTGAAGCCTCTGAGAAGTTAAGTTAGCCAAAATGCAGAGAATTATAGTCTATGGAACAAATACAATGTCTATAAATATTTTGATAGAAATTATTTCATTATCTGTCTGACTGTGAAATGTTACTTCAGAATTATAAATTTCAATGTGGCTGCTCTGTAGATGCTAAATGAGAAAAGATATCTAGGTATCAAAAAACTGGAGTTACATATATGAAAGCAAAATCTTCCATCAAGAAGAAAGGGGGCTATCAGTTGACAGCTGAAGACTATGTGACAGTCATGGGTTTGGATGACTTAGTAACAAAAATGCAATTGTAAGATACAAAGCAGAGTGAAACAGGAGGGTGATAGAATATTTTGAATGGAAAATAAATTTTATTTTTGATTTTAGTTATAATAGTTTGGGCACATGCCAAATTATACAGGGTGGGTAGCTTTGAGATTTAAATATTGCAGTTCTGGGGGACTGTTGTAGAATAAACAGAAGGGGCTTAATTCAGACCAACATGGAATTCATGCAGGATGATGGCAAGAGTGAGCCTGATGACAGTGTGTCAGAAAATGAACAGCTCATTGCATTGCTCATGACCCACATCTAGCCCCAGAATTTGTGTTTGCTCTAGAAGGTAAAAATTACAGTATTATTATAACCTGTATTCTGAGCTTCTTTAACTTTTTTGGCATTGCTGCTTAATCATTAAGTAGTGCCCAACTCTTTTGCAACCCCAAGGACTGTAGTTGCCAGGCTCCTCTGTCCGTGGGATTTCCCAGCAAGAAACTAGAGTGGATTGCCATTTCCTTCTCCAGGGGATCTTCCCAACCCGGGGACTGAATCCATGTCTCCTGCATTGGCAGGGGGGTTCACTGAGCCACCGGGGAAGCCCTACCCTTGCTTACCTTTAGGTTTATGTCTACTTTCATTGAGCTAAAACAAGTTTTTACAAACTTTCCCTTTTTGATCCTCAAATGAAATTTTATATCCTTTTATTTATAGTTGTGTTTCCATCAACATTCTCCTATTACTCATGCACTTTAAGTTTCATTCTTTTATTTGTTCTACCTCTTTACACAGGTTAAATCTATTTCCTGGTAGAAAATAAGTGGATAAATTATACAGAAAAAAATTCATACAGAAGTGAATGCAATTTTCCAATTATTTAAAACAGATTTTATCTTTATTTGCAATCATGAAATTAAAAATGAAAATGAATATGATAGAAATCAGTTTATATTTTTAACCAACAGAATATCATGATTATTGATATCAAACAGGGAGGCCTGGCGTGCTGCGATTCATGGGGTCGCAGAGAGTTGGACACGACTGAGAGACTGAACTGAACTGAACTGAATGTTCCTGATGTCCTATCCTTTTGGAACACTTTTATGATTTTCTAAACTCCATGCTGCTGCTGTTGCTAAGTTGCTTCAGTCGAAGCAACTTAAGTTGTCCGACTCTGTGCGACCCCATAGACGGAGCTTGATAGATGGCAGCCCACCAGGCTCCCCCATCCCTGGGATTCTCCAGGCAAGAACACTGGAGTGGGTTGCCATTTCCTTCTCCAATGCATGAAAGTGAAAAGTGAAAGTGAAGTCGCATAGTCGTGTCAGACTCTTGGCGACCCNGCTTCAGTCGAAGCAACTTAAGTTGTCCGACTCTGTGCGACCCCATAGACGGAGCTTGATAGATGGCAGCCCACCAGGCTCCCCCATCCCTGGGATTCTCCAGGCAAGAACACTGGAGTGGGTTGCCATTTCCTTCTCCAATGCATGAAAGTGAAAAGTGAAAGTGAAGTCGCATAGTCGTGTCAGACTCTTGGCGACCCCATAGACTGCAGCCTACCAGGCTCCTCCGTCCATGGTATTTTCCAGGCAAGAGTACTGGAGTGGGTGGGGTGCCATCGCCTTCTTTCTAAACCCCATAGCCTTTGCTAATTACCTATTTTGTATTAATACTTCTATCATAGCACTTGTCACACTTACATATCAGTGTGTAGTATAACTAAATATAGTGTAGTGGCTAAGAATGTAAATCTATGTATGGAATTACGGTCAGATTAGAAAAAAATTATGGTTTTAGAGCTGGAAAAGACTTCCAATTCTAGCTCTTTGACTCACTAACCTGTTGAATATGAGTTTTTTGAGCTATTTAACATATACAAGAGTTAAGTCATTATGTATATAAAATACAAAATGAAGAGCTTGGAACCTAACAAATGCCTAATAAATGCTGATTTACTTCCCATTTTTAGCTTGAATGGTGAAGTACTTGACTAAAATATTGCCCCATTGGTCAACGAATTTCTCTGTGTACAACTGAAGCTGAATTTTAGTTGCATCTGTGGATTACCTAGGGAACTTGAAAATATGAATGCCTGAACATGATCCCTCATAGTTTTACTTTCTCTAGATTTTCATTTGCATAGAACCATACAGCATGTATTCTCTTGTGTCTGACTTATCAGTTAGTATAATACCTATGAGATTTACTCATGTGAACCTGTGTGGTGTGTGCTCAGTTGCATCTGACTCTTTGCAACCCCATGGATGTCACCCACCAGGATCCTCTACCCATGGGATTTCCCAAGCAAGAATACTAGAGTGGGTTGCCATTTCCTTCTCCAGGGGGTCTTCCTGGCTCAGGGACTGAGCATCTCTTGCATCTCCTGCATTGGCAGGCAGACTCTTTACCACTGAGCCACATGGGAAGCCCCATGTGGACATTTAAGATATCAAGACAAGTAAAATTATTTAATGACAAAGAGAAAAGATAACAATTAAGGATAATTTGGTCAACAATGAGCCTATTCAACTAATAATAGATTCCAAAAGACTATAGGAGAATAACTTGAAAAGACTAATAAAATGTAATAACTAGAGAACAGAACTGCATAGTTAGAGAAGTGCCATTCAAGAAGAGGGTGAATTGAAGAAAATTTTGGTGAACAGATAACAGAGAAGGTAGCACCAAGAGACTCTGACTAAGAAAGTATTAACGCATATGCTTGAGAATGAAGTATATTTAGTAAAGAAGGAAGAACTGGGGCAAAAAATAGAAATTTCTAAAGCCAGTAGTAAATTTTATACTGTAAGCCAAAGATGTGATTATATATCATGCTGATTTTAAATTTCTCTTATTTTTCACCTCATATGAGTCTCCATTTTTGAAACAATATTTTATTATTTTGACAAAGAGCCTTACTTGGTAATATACCTGCCTTAATGACTATGATAACATAGATGTAATAATGTAATAACTCATCTTTGGATAAGTTACTTCCCATAGAAAAACCTTAGCCCTCAAACAATTAAAAGAAGTTCTTGATGAAGAAGCCACACATTCACACTTAGATAATATAATGTTTGCTCAGATATTAGTTATGAATAAAAAAGATTTAGTTCAGAGACTTTGAAAAATTGAAAAATTTAAGAAACCTGTCTCGTATCTTCTTGGTCCTTACCCCATAGATGATGGGGTTCACCAGGGGAGGGACTAGGAGATAAATGTTGGCCACAAATATGTGGACATGGGGTGCCACATGGTGCCCAAACCTGTGAGTAAGAAAAGAGAAGAAGGCTGGAGTATAGGACACTAAGATTACACAGACATGAGAGCCACAAGTACCCAAAGTCTTGAGTCGGGCATCCTTGGATGGGAGATGGAAGACAGTGTAGAGTATGAGGACATAAGAACAAATGATCAATATGAAGTCCACTCCTCCTGTAAGAAAGGCAACAATGAGGCTATAGGCTCTGCGGATTCTGGTCTCAGCACAGGCAATCTTGATGAGGGCCATGAACTCACAATAGGTATGGGAAATGATATTTCTGCAGTAGGGAAGCCACCGTAGCAAGAAAGGGTGAGGAAAGAGAAGTACTGTGCCCCGGAAAACAATTGCTAGACTGATGCACCCAATTGTAGAATGTGTCAGAATAGATGCATGTCTTAATGGATTACAAATGGCTATATAACGGTCAAAAGCCATTGCCACGAAGAAGCCAGACTCCATGGTGGAGCAAGAGTGAATCAGGAACACTTGGGTGAGGCAGGCTTCAAAGTGAATCTCTCCATCATGAAACCAGAAGAGGCTGAGAAGTTTGGGTACAGCTGTAGTGCACACAATAAGGTCAGCCAGAGCTAGCATGCAGAGGAAGAGGTACATTGGCTCATGGAGGCTAGAATCTGTCTTGATAATAAAGAGAAGAGAGCAGTTTCCCAGTAGGGCTAAAAGGTAAATCACACAAAAGGGGATGGAGATCCAGATGTGAGCAGTTTCTAATCCAGGAATGCCGATGAGGATGAAGGTTGATGGATAGATATCAGTCTTATTATATGCTGACATAATCATCATATATTTTAGTTTTCCCTTCATGGATTTTCATCTAATGCAAACAAATCATAACATAAATTTTGAAGCCTCTGAGAAGTTAAGTTAGCCAAAATGCAGAGAATTATAGTCTATGGAACAAATACAATGTCTATAAATATTTTGATAGAAATTATTTCATTATCTGTCTGAGTGTGAAATATTACTTCAGAGTTATAAATTTCAATGTGGCTGCTCTGTAGATGCTAAATGAGAAAAGATATCTAGGTATCAAAAAACTGGAGTTACATATATGAAAGCAAAATCTTCCATCAAGAAGAAAGGGGGATATCAGTTGACAGCTGAAGACTATGTGACAATCATGGGTTTGGATGACTTAGTAACAAAAATGCAATTGTAAGATACAAAGCAGAGTGAAACAGGAGGGTGATAGAATATTTTGAATGGAAAATAAACTTTATTTTTGATTTTAGTTATAATAGTTTGGGCACATGCCAAATTATAGGGGGTGGGTAGCTTTGAGATTTAAATATTGCAGTTCTGGGGGTCTGTTGTAGAATAAACAGAAGGGGCTTAATTCAGACCAACATGGGATTCATGCAGGATGATGGCAAGAGTGAGCCTGATGACAGTGTGTCAGAAAATGAACAGCTCATTGCATTGCTCATGACCCACATCTGGCCCCAGAATTTGTGTTTGCTCTGGTAGTAAAAATTACAATATTATTATAACCTGTATTCTGAGCTTCCTTCACTTTTTTGGCATTGCTGTTTAGTCATTAAGTAGTGCCCAACTCTTTTGCAACCCCAAGGACTGTAGCCTCCAGGCTCCTCTGTCCGTGGGATTTCCCAGCAAGAAACTAGAGTGGATTGCCATTTCCTTCTCCAGGGGATCTTCCCAACCCGGGGACTGAATCCGTGTCTCCTGCCTTGGCAGGGGGGTTCACTGAGCCACCAGGGAAGCCCTACCCTTGCTTACCTTTAGGTTTATGTCTACTTTCATTGAGCTAAAACAAGTTTTTACAAACTTTCCCTTTTTGATCCTCAAATGAAATTTTATATCTTTTATCTATAGTTGTGTTTCCATCAACATTCTCCTATTACTCATGCACTTTAAGTTTCATTCTTTCTATTTGTTCTACCTCTTTACACAAGTTAAATCTATTTCCTGGTAGAAAATAAGTGGATAAATTATGCAGAAAAAAAATTCATACAGAAGTGAATGCAATTTTCCAATTATTTTAAACAGATTTTATCCGTATTTGCAATCATGAAATTAAAAATGAAAATGAATATGATAGAAATCAGTTTACATTTTTAACCAACAGAATATCATGATTATTGATATCAAGCTTTAGAGAGGTTTGCGCTAACAAGCAATGAGTATGCATAATTGGTAGAAGACAACTGACCTGTTAGAGAAAAAATTGTATAGTAACCATTCTTATGAAACAAAAGATTTGGCAGATCAATTAAACTATTTGCCATCCAAGGAATAATGCTCATATATACATATGAAGGGAAGATCCCTTGGAGGAGGGCATGGCAACCCACTCCAGTATTCTTGCCTGGAGAATCCCAGAGACAGAAAAACTTGGTGGGCTACGGTCTATAGGGTCACTGAAAGTTGGACATGAGTGAGTGACTAAGCACATAGACATAGAAGTATATACAGCGATTCTCATTGTAAACATGCCTATAATAGAAGAAAAATCAAGCATCCAAAATGTCCATCAAAGTAATATCAAGTTAAAAAATCTGTAGCATATTATAGAGTACTCAGAATCAAGTGGAATGAAGTTATTTATACATATTTGCATATAAAATATCCAAATGAAAAATGAAACAGAAATTCAATTTTTCCATTAACACAAAAACACAAGCAAAAATGAAACATGTCTGTTTGTGGGTGCACACACACACAACACATTTATACTAAAGCTTTTATAAACACAGAAAACAATCAAAAAGGGTATACTTAGAAAGTATAGATTTAGAAAGAGCCTAAATTTGGGGCTGTGATAAGAATATAATTTGGCTGTATCACTGTGGTTACCTTTTTTTAACAGCACCAGTATAGTCAATAAATTGATGTGCTATATATACTTTAAGGTAAGTAAATAAATAATGCAGAGTTGCAATTGTATTCATTATAAAAATATAAACCATGAAATTACAGAGGAGATGGGGCTTTCCTTCTCTTATAAAATATTGAAACACTTCTCTAACCTTTTAAAATATCTTTCCCACATCTCTCATAGAGAACTTGTCACTTAGTTTGTGAAAGTGGTGACCCAGTGTCTTTGTCCTTCATGGTGGTATTTTTTCCACATAAAATCCCTCAATAACTCAAGAATTTACTCACATATCACTCCTCTGAGATTACTTTTCTAGTTATTTTCAGCCATCATTTGATATCCCTCCTCAGTGTCCATATGATGTGTACACTTACATGTCTCTATTTCACCATACTGTATTTTTATTTCTGTACATCTTTCACATTTATTATGTTACAAATTCTT
Source organism: Cephalophus harveyi (assembly GCA_006410635.1). Taxonomy (NCBI): domain Eukaryota; kingdom Metazoa; phylum Chordata; class Mammalia; order Artiodactyla; family Bovidae; genus Cephalophus; species Cephalophus harveyi. The sequence continues at coordinate 111,416 of SJYT01045012.1, forward strand.
ACTTGACAGAGTTAATCTCTTTTCATATATTTCTTTGATGTTCCAATGAATGAATGAATGAGCAAAAAGAGAAAAAGAAGAACATAAGAGAGTGTTATTTTTTCTGGTAAACAATTTTATTTAAACTTAAGACAAAAAACGGAATCACTATAAACTGACTCTGGTTCACACTAATCCCCAAACACTATAGTACATTAACAGTTTATACTATTTTCATATTATTTATACTATTCATACTATTAAAAATTTTAATACTACTTTAATACTGTTTATACTATTTATTTTATCATATTAAATATTTAAGACATATCCAAGAAATTAAATGGAAAAGGCGATGGCAACCCACTCCAGCACTCTTGCCTGGA
>SJYT01045012.1:113232-134178 GCA_006410635.1 Cephalophus harveyi
AATTGGTAGAAGACAATTGACCTGTTAGAGAAAAAATTGTATAGTAACTATTCTTATGAAACAAAAGGTTTGGCAGATCAATTAAACTATTTGCCATCCAAGGAATAATGCTCATATATACATATGGAGGGAAGATCCCCTGGAGGAGGGCATGGCAACCCACTCCAGTATTCTTGCCTGGAGAATCCCAGGGACAGAAAAGCTTGGTGGGCTACAGTCCATAGGGTCACTGAAAGTTGGACATGAGTGAGTGACTAAGCACATAGACATAGAAGTATATACAGCGATTCTCATTGTAAACATGCCTATAATAGAAGAAATATCAAGCATCCAAAATGTCCATCAAAGTAATATCAAGTTAAAAAATCTGTAGCATATTACAGAGTACTCAGAATCGAGTGGAATGAAGTTATTTATACATATTTGTATATAAAATATCCAAATAAAATATGAAACAGAAATTCAATTTTTCCATTAACACAAAAACACAAGCAAAAATGAAACATGTATGTTTGTGTGTGTGTGTGTATACACAGAAAAAACACATTTATACTAAAGCTTTTATAAACACAGAAAACAATCAAAAAGGGTATACTTAGGAAGTATAGATTTAGAAAGCCTAAATTTGGGGCTGTGATAAGAATATGATTTAGCTGTATCACTGTGGTTACCTTTTTTTAACAGCACCAGTATAGTCGATAAATTGATGTGCTATATATACTTTAAGGTAAGTAAATAAATAATGCAGAGTTGCAATGGTATTCAGTATAAAAATATAAACCATGACATTACAGAGGAGATGGGGCTTTCCTTCTCTTATAAAATATTGAAACATTTCTCTAACCTTTTAAAATATCTTTCCCACATCTCTCATAGAGAACTTGTCACTTAGTTTGTGAAAGTGGTGACCCAGTGTCTTTGTCCTTCATGGTGGTATTTTTTCCACATAAAATCCCTCAATAACTCAAGAATTTACTCACATATCACTCCTCTGAGATTACTTTTCTAGTTATTTTCAGCCATCATTTGATATCCCTCCTCAGCGTCCATATGATGTGTACACTTACATGTCTCTCTTTCACCATACTGTATTTTTATTTCTGTACATCTTTCACATTTATTATGTTACAAATTCTTACTTGACAGAGTTCATCTCTTTTCATATATTTCTTTGATGTTCCAGTGAATGAATGAATGAGCAAAAAGAGAAAAAGGAGAACATAAGAGAGTGTTATTTTTTTCTGGTAAATAATTTTATTTAAACTTAAGACAAACAACGGAATCACTATAAACTGACTCTGGTTCACACTAATCCCCAAACACTATAGTACATTAACAGTTTATACTATTTTCATATTATTTATACTATTCATACTATTAAAAATTTTAATACTACTTTAATAATGTTTATACTATTTATTTTATCATATTAAATATTTAAGACATATCCAAGAAATTAAATGGAGAAGGCGATGGCAATCCACTCCAGCACTCTTGCCTGGAAAATCCCATGGACAGAGGAGCCTGGTAGGTTGCAGTCCATGGGGTCACTAAGAGTCGGACATGACTGAACGAGTTAACTGTCACTTTTCACTTTCATGCATTGGAGAAGGAAATGGCAACCCACTCCAGGCTTCTTGCCTGGAGAATCCCAGGGACAGGGGGAGCCTGGTGGGCTGCTGTCTGTGGGGTTGCACAGAGTTGGACACAACTGAAGTGACTTAGCAGCAGCAGCAGCAATAAATTCAAAATACAGCAAAAATAAATTATAAAAAAGAAATACAACATGATTTCTAATACAATACAATATTGTAAAGTAAAAAATAAATAAATAAATAAATTTTTTTAAAAAGACCTTGTATTGCACACTTAGAAGAGTCAAGAACATGGATGTACATATGAGTGAAAGATAGTGTATAAAATAAACACACCAAAAAGCAAAAATGAAAAAAAAAAGTTCTACATCTCTATCAAGCTTATAACAAAAAGAAAATAAATCAACATGAACTGAGCTTCTATTAGATATTATATTTCTTTATACTGAGGGCATACTGAATCCTTAAAGGGACTTTCTAGATAGGTACTCAAACATATAACACAGATATTAATACAAGTAAATGATGTTTACTTTGGGTTCCCAAATCTCTTCTACAATGAATTCAAGGAGCTAGAATTGGAATCCAAGTGTATTTACAAGGTTTGCAATTTTGTAAAATGTTATAAAGTTTATATTAACCATTAAAAGGCAAGTGCTACACAGGATTCTGTAAATGTAAAATGACATAAGGCATGTTAGACAGTTTGGGGCAGCATGGAGAGTTATTCACATACCAGAGATCTCTAAGGGTTGTTCAGAATGTAGGGCTGATACATCTGCACTCCCATCCTTTCTTTATCGCCTTTTTCTGAAGGCCTGATCTAAGCAGAGAAGCCCATGCACAAATTTATTCCCAAGGAAAGCTGCACCCTGAATCAACTCACATCAGAGGAAAACAGAGGCCACCTGTTCAGGGGTTATAAAACCAAAGGGACTCAGTTGCTCCAAGAAATCTTACACAAGTCTGTTTTTCACNCTGCACTCCCATCCTTTCTTTATCGCCTTTTTCTGAAGGCCTGATCTAAGCAGAGAAGCCCATGCACAAATTTATTCCCAAGGAAAGCTGCACCCTGAATCAACTCACATCAGAGGAAAACAGAGGCCACCTGTTCAGGGGTTATAAAACCAAAGGGACTCAGTTGCTCCAAGAAATCTTACACAAGTCTGTTTTTCACAGCCTGTTTACCCTGATGAGAGTCCTGAAACCTTCTATCTGGCTATTGTCAACCTAGCCTGTGACACAAATGAGAGCTAACTGCATTGCCTTACCTCAGCAGGGGTGCTTCTGGGATGAGGATGAGTACCCACCTCAACTGAAGAAAACTTCATAACTTACAGCTTTTCATAATGAGCTCAGTTATAGACATGCTTCCCATTTTCTGGGGGTCCCATGGGCATTGAGTGGGAATGGTCTCCCTATAGAGTCAGGGAAAGATAACACTGGGAGTTAGACTTGAGTTCAGAAATCAGGTTGTAAATCTTTATAGCTGACATCTTCATAACAGGAAAATCCAAGAAAGGGGAGAAGGAAAGATGAGTTCCTCAGTTTCCTGGAGTCTATTTTTCAGCAGGATTGCTTGCATCTCAGAACTGCTTGTTTTTAAAAATAAATGCACAAATCTAAAAAGTAAAGATAATGTCTAGTCCCTTTGTTTTAAATAGAAGAAAATGGCACCCCACTCCAGTACTCTTGCCTGGAGAATCCCATGGACGGAGGAGCCTGGTGGGCTACAGTCCACGGGGTCAGCCAGCCCACCAGGCTCCCCTGTCCCTGGGATTCTCTAGGCAAGAACACTGGAGTGGGTTGCCATTTCCTTCTCCAATGCATGAAAGTGAAAAGTGAAAGTGAAGTCGCTCAGTCGTGTCTGACTCTTAGCGACCCCATGGACTACGGCCCACCAGGATCCTCCGTCCATGGGATTTTCCAGGCAAGAGTGCTGGAGTGGGGTGCCATTGCCTTCTCCTAGCAGACGGCTAGTAGCTATATAATATCCAGCTAAAGACTAGCAGGGGGCATTCTTTCTTCCCTCTTCTGGTGTCTGTGTCAGAAACTTTCTCTATCTCTTTTATACTTTAATAAAACTATTACACAAAAGCTCTGAGTGATCAAGCCTCATCACTGGCCCCAGATTGAATTCTTCTCCTCTGGAGGCCAAGAATCCCGGTGTCTTACGTGGTTCAGCAAAAACCTTTCAACAGCGCGACCCCATTATTTGGAAATTCTATAGTTGCAAACTTGCCTACTCTCAAGAATTTATTTGTAACCTCAAATAAATAATTATGACATTTTCACAGTCTATCTATAGACATTCAAAGATCTGGGACAAATTAAATTGTCTGACATGTACATTCTCAGCTGAGGTGGACTTTTCATTTCCTCTTTCATGTTGTAAACAAGTATTATTTTTGCATTCTATTCAGTGCCACATTTTTCTTATTTCCGTGTTTCTTGTTGATAAGTGTAGTGAAATGCACTAAAATAAATAAATATTTTAAAAATTTACTTTTGAAGTGTACTAGAATAAAATAATATTTATCTGCATTGNCTCAGCTGAGGTGGACTTTTCATTTCCTCTTTCATGTTGTAAACAAGTATTATTTTTGCATTCTATTCAGTGCCACATTTTTCTTATTTCCGTGTTTCTTGTTGATAAGTGTAGTGAAATGCACTAAAATAAATAAATATTTTAAAAATTTACTTTTGAAGTGTACTAGAATAAAATAATATTTATCTGCATTGTCCTTCTGAGTGAGTTTGTTTCCTGGAACACATGGCTACAACAGTGTAAGAAGCTTGTAGGAACCTAGATCTGCATTTCCTATAGGGATGATATTTTCCTACATTTTAATTCAGTGACCATGTGACTTTATGGAAAATAACTAATGAGAATAATGAGAAAGGACTATGCCTGTACATGAACACATATCTTATGTATATGTACCCCCCACCCCCGCCACACACACACATTCATCCGGAGTTGGGCTTACTCTCTCGTTCCCCCATAGAAGAACTCAGGCTGAGGGAATTTCTTGGTGTAGAGCAGTGCCAGTCTGAGGAAAGGTGAGTTGATGAGGGTAAAGTGAAACATTTCTTCTTACTCTTACCAATCTATTTTGTCTTGTTTTTTGCTCCACCAGGGTCCTATAACCTTCCATCTAGATTTTGGAACTCTTATTTTCATCCATTACTGGTTGGTGAGCAGGTGTTTCTATGAGGGAAGAGTACAAAGACCTCCTATTCAGTCACCTTCCTAATGTAAACCTGACATCTTTGGTTTCTCTTCCTTAGAAACCAGGGCTCCTTAATGGCTCTCTTTTTTTGACTCAAAATCAGATTAGAATCTTGAATCCTCAGAGGTCTTTTTTGTGCTTTATAAAGCTGGCTTTGGGAAATTTCTACTGAAAGCTCCTCCAGGCAGAGAGCAGTGCTCTCATAAAGACTAAATGGTTTAAGACAAAACAGAGGCAGGATTCCATCCTGGTGCTCTGTCTGGTGAGTCTTCTCTGTCTCCTAACTCACAGTGTATCCAGAGGCCACAGTGATGGACAAAAGGGAAGATGAGAGAAAGAAAGGAAGAGAAGAGACACAAAATAAGTTTGAGGGAAAGAAGACTGAGACAGAAGTTTAGAGAAATGGATAAGATCATATTTAGGAAGGAGCATTTGGACTTCAGCCAGAATTTATCCTGTGCATTTTAGAAAAATCACCCTCCTGACATCTAAAGAATGATGGATAGCATGGTATCTTTGAAGTAGGCTCAAAGTGTTCAATATCTATCTAAAACCAATAGTATATTATATTTAGGGCTTTAACTTTATTCCTTCTTTTATAGATTAAAAATGCCTGTCACTTACTTTCCTTTGATTACACTGTAAATAAGTCATAAATCTGGGTTTTAACACAATTAGTCTGACTGCAGATCTCATGCTTTCAAGTACTGTAAGGTACTGTGCTGTAATAAATCCAAGAAATGATAATGATTTAAACTAATTTCATTATGAATGAGACAAATGCACTGATTTTTAAAATACTGAAGAGGTAAACTTAGTTGTACTTTTTGATAATGTGTGAAAGAAGATGCTATTCAGAATCAAGTACTGTAAGGTACTGTGCTGTAATAAATCCAAGAAATGATAATGATTTAAACTAATTTCATTATGAATGAGACAAATGCACTGATTTTTAAAATACTGAAGAGGTAAACTTAGTTGTACTTTTTGATAATGTGTGAAAGAAGATGCTATTCAGACATTTTTGTTTCATTTTTAAATTTAGGTATAATTGACATATAATGTTATATTTGTTTCAAGTGTACAATATAACCTACATCTTATGAAATGATCACCACAATAATCTGTTTAACATCCGTCACCATAGATAGTTACAACTTGATTTCTGGTCTAGGAATACAAAAAAAAATTAAGACTCTGTCAACTTATGTTAATGAATCACAGAAAATTTTGCTTCCATAATTGAATTCTACTTTCAATTATCTATATCACACACTTTTAGAGTATTCACTATTGCATTTCAAGGCCACAATATTACGGAAGAAAGAGTTTATTCTTAAAGACATTTCACAGAGTGCCTCCTACAAATAACATCTATTGCTTTCAGCTTCCCTTGTTTTCATGTTTGCCATTTCCTCCTAGGAGTTCCCTGTTTTCTCACACATATCATCAGGTCTAGATGATACCTGATTGTCTTAATGAAACTGTGATCATAATTTCCATTGTTCTTCTGGCATTTTCCAATAACACAAAATGATGAAAAGACTCTTCTTACTATAAAACCACTATCAGTAATGAATGATCAAAATTTTTAAAATACTCATCTAACAATTGCCATAAGTAAAGTGCATGAAAATCTGTAAGAACAGCTTTAGCAATTTTGAAAATGGTATACCCAGTTTGTTCAGAACAGGCGTCTATTTAGTTTTTTCTTCAACATATTTGCCATGAATCTTAAACTGTTACAACTATGACCTCCTTAGATTATAATGAAGATATGACATCTTGTATTCAGATGGATGTGGGTTTAAAAGAGATGATGTGTCTGTTTGAATGTGTGTGGAGGAGAGGGAACTATGTACATGCGATACAGGTTAGGCATGTATTAGCTTTTCCTTATTTCCATTCTCTTTTCATTTCAATTTACTGTTTTCTCCTCTATTTTCTTTCTATAGCTCTGTAACTGTAAGCATTACAAGTTTTGACAATTCTTTTAAACTATATGAGGTTTAGATCCATATGTAAAAATGGGATTAATGTTCTCCTATTTGTGTTTATAAAGATTAGAGATAATATTTGCACATTTTCTGCAGCATTGGAATTAGTAGGAAAGTGCCTTAATGAATGGTAGTTGATACTGCCGTTTTAACTGAACTTTAACTGCACATTTTAATATTAAGGAATAAATATTAACAAATGGCTTACCTGAATCCTTTATAATTATTTTGAATCTTTTAGATTGCATCTTAATGAATATGTGTTCATTAGCAATTATTAGAAAAAATGTTTTAATATTTCTGTGTTACCATCTAATCAAATGAAACTACAGACAATTTTAGAGGCTGACAAAGCCCTATGTATGTCAATATTGAAAATCAATTATGTTGATTATGATGAGAGAAGGTAATTAATGAATTATTAATATTAAGGCAAAATTTTAGCATAATACCAGTGATAGAACCATTGCAAATTAGCAGAGAAGAAAAGTGCTAACAAAGATGAATACATTATGTAGAATTTTTTATGACAATCCACTACAAAATTTCTAAAACCTTCTCAAGAATTTGCTTTTTCACACTGATGTTTATGTATTGATACTACATTTCTTATTGTGTGAATTAACTGAGGAACAGAGTATACTCAATTGTATGGTATTATTTTCCTTAGGTTTAAAACACTGCAGGGCTTTACTCAGTAGTCTGAAGATTGGTAAACACCCATTTGTAAGGAATGTGGACTTATGCATTACCAAGCAGGATGTCCCTTCCCAATGATACTCAGTTTCATCCCTCCTTCTTCTTGTTGCTGGGAATACCAGGACTGGAAACACTCCACATCTGGATTGGCTTTCCCTTTTGTGCTGTGTACCTGACTGCACTGATAGGGAACTTCACTATCCTATTTGTGATCCAGGCTGAGAGCAGTCTACACCAGCCTATGTTCTACTTCTTGGCCATGTTGGCTACCATTGACTTGGGTCTCTCCACAGCTACCATCCCTAAGATGCTTGGGATCTTCTGGTTTAGTCTCAAAGAGATCCTCTTTGAAGCATGCCTCTCCCAGATGTTTTTCATCCACAACTTCACTGGTATGGAATCAGCAGTCCTCTTGGCAATGGCTTATGACCGCTATGTGGCCATCTGCAACCCCCTCCGATATAACACTATCCTCACCAACAGGGTCGTTTCTATGATTGGTGTTGGTGTGTTAGTGAGATCGTTTATTTCTGTTGTTCCATTTGTATTTCTCATTTTACGGCTGCCCTTCTGTGAGAAACAAGTCATCCCTCATACCTACTGTGAACACATGGGTCTTGCTCGCCTATCTTGTGCCAGCATCAAGATCAATATCATCTATGGCTTAGGTGCTATTTCAATCCTAGTGTTTGATATCATAGCCATTACCCTTTCTTATGTTCAGATACTCCGCGCTGTTTTTCGTCTTCCTTCTCGTGAAGCACGACTCAAGTCTCTCAGCACATGTGGTTCCCATGTTTGTGTAATTCTTGCCTTCTATACACCAGCTCTATTTTCCTTTATGACACATCGCTTTGGCCGAAATGTCCCCCGTTATATTCACATACTTTTGGCCAATCTCTATGTTACAGTGCCACCAATGCTCAACCCTGTCATATATGGAGTCAGAACCAAGCAGATCTATGACCATGTGAAAAAAATGTTATTACAAAAATAAGGAATTAAAATGGAATAGCACTTTATATGTATGAGATGGAACTTTTGAGCAGGGAAACAACTTATTATATTAAATTATGTACATTTAAGTGTGATTGACAAAATATGTATTTTTGCTCCCTTCTGTAACTATTTTAATGAGTTCATAAACTAAAAAATCTAAGCTTTGTTATCCAATTCAAATGCTAAGTGAAAGTCCATGACAGTCCTTATATATGATATTTGATCACTGGTATCAGTAGATTTGAAGTAGAAATACAGAATGTACCTTTTTTTTGGTATTATATCATTCATGTGGATTTTTTTGATGATTCTCACTCCCTCTTTATCTCCAAGTTGCCCTGTAACTGTTTCTCCCTTCTTACTTTGCAATCCTCTCTTGTTTCTCCTTCTTTTTCTCATTTTCTCTACTTTTAGAATTCAATCATTTTTATTTTAAGGACTGAAATATAGTAGCCTTTGATTTCATCATAAATATTATAGACATCCAAAATTGTGTCATAGATTAGGTACTTATTTTGCACATAAAATTGAACTAGGGAAATGAATGCCTATAAAACTTCATTATAAATGTTTGTGTAGAGTTTGTCATTGATATATTTAGGTTTCATAAACCAAACTATGACATAAACATAAGTAAAAAAACCATCTACAACTAGAGTGGTTGACTACATTCACATTCTTAGTTCTATATGTTCTATAACTCACTTTTAGACTAATTTTGTGGTTGCTGTTTCCTTTTTTCATTAACAGACAGAACTTGTTTGGTCCTAGTTCTGTCTTTAATATACATATTTCAATGATCCTCAATTTCCTTATTTTATAAGCATAGCCATAGTTTTATTTCAAAGGTTAAGCATGAAGACTTAATTACATTGCATAATGTTTATACAATAATCAATATAGTACTGCATGGTTTTTATAGTAAATAAAAATAATTATTAGCCATTAACATTATCATCAGATTTCCTTGGTGGCTCAGTGGTGAAGAATCCACCTGCCAATGCAGGAGATGTGAGTTTGATCCCTGAATCGGGAAGATCTCTGAGAGAAATAAAATGGCAACCCACTCCAATATTCTTGCCTGGGTAATCCCATGGACCTAACTGGCTACAGTCCATGAGGTTGCAAAAGAGTTGGGCATGATTGGGCGGTTAAGCCACTACAACAGCATTATCATCATTTGTGTTATCATATTTTATTATTGACGCTCACCCTTGACAACAATGTTTCTATTAGAGATGTTTATGGGTTTTTATTTTAATATCAGCCTTAAATAAAATACCCTGAAGCTGTAGTGACACAACAATTAGTGTCAAATTTAATATATATTATCCACAAATTTAAAAAATATTTTTTATATTTATGTTTAGCATTACCTCTTAGTTTTTAAAATAGAAATTTGTAATTTGGAAATAATTACATATTTTATTTTTCTCTTTATCCATATATAATGTGAGGAAAGTTATCTCCACGATCTTCTGTCATTTCATTTATATCTGTTACTTTTAATCATATGTTCCTCTTTCTAATTTCTTGTATCCTAATTTCTTATATTATCAATCTGATGACTCTATCACTGAAGTACCTTTATCACTGGGCACTTTCAGTTTTCCAGATCAGCTGATTTTATTTCATTTGTTGTTGTTGTTTAATCACTAAGTTGTGTCTGCGTTTTTATAACCCCATGGACAGTAGCCTGCCTCTATCCATGGGGTTTCCCAGACAAGAATACTGAAGTGGTTTGCCATTTCTTCTCCAGCTAATCTTCCTAATCCAAGGATTGAACCTGCAAACTGGGCACTTTCAGTTTTCCAGATCAGCTGATTTTATTTCATTTGTTGTTGTTGTTTAATCACTAAGTTGTGTCTGCGTTTTTATAACCCCATGGACAGTAGCCTGCCTCTATCCATGGGGTTTCCCAGACAAGAATACTGAAGTGGTTTGCCATTTCTTCTCCAGCTAATCTTCCTAATCCAAGGATTGAACCTGCAACTCCAGCATTGGTAGGCAGATTCTATACCACTGAGTCACCAGAGAAGCTCTTTTATTTCAGAATTATCTGAAACATTTTCATTTTTGCCTCTGATTCTACCATCTTACTGTTTCTAGCAATCAGCATATGACATTTGTACTTTTGCTACATCATCTATGCCAAAAATCTCTCCCAGTTTCAGTTTTGCTATTACATTTAACATTCTTCTTGGTCATCATTTTGTAGAGGTATGCCTGCTGCTGCTGCTGCTGCTAAGTCGCTTCAGTCGTGTCCAACTCTATACGACCCCATAGACGGCAGCCCACCAGGCTCCCACATCCCTGGGATTCTCCAGGCAAGAACACTGGAGTGGGTTGCCATTTCCTTCTCCAATGAATGAAAGTGAAAAGTGAAAGTGAAGTCGCTCAGTCGTGTCCGACTCTTAGCGACCACATAGACGGCAGCCTACCAGGCTCTTCTGCCCATGGGATTTTCCAGGCAAGTGTACTGGAGTGGGTTGCCTAGTCCTTAATAAACTCCTCTGCAATCCAAATATACCTACTTTATAAGACTTACTGGGACGACCCAGAAGGATGGTACTGGGAGGGAGGAGGGAGGGGGGTTTAGGATGGGGAACACGTGTATACCTGTGGTGGATTCATGTTGATGTATGGCAAAACCAATACAATATTGTAAAGTAATTAACTTCCAATTAAAATAAATAAATTTATATTAAAAAAAAGACTTACTGACTTGCCCTCCCTTCCCCAACAACTAAATACTAATATTACACCAACTTTGTGACATTTACATTTTAAAATCTGTTGTTCAAATGAAATCTTATTTCAGAAAAAGAAAAACACTGGTTTACATGGGAATGAATTTCTATATATTAACAAACTCTAGGGAAATTTTTCTTGCACTATTTAAAGTAGATTACTGCTTACTTTTTTCATTTATTGTTCATTTATTCAGGGTTCTTTTACAACTTAATACAATATCTTGCAATGACTGCCTGTCATCCCCTCTCATCCCAGATCATATGAAATTCAATGCTCCTTACCTATCTATTAAGTGACTCACAAGCTACTCAATAAATGTCTGCTGAAGAAAGAATGAAAGAACTTATGTGCTTATTTATCAGTCATAGCATAATACAAGAAAGTTGATATCAAATATATGTATTGGTATAAGTTATTATGCCAGAAACTACTGAAACAGGCTGGGCAAAGGATACATTGTATTGAGAAGAAAAGAGTAACTGATTTAATTATGAAAGCAGGGAGCAAGTAAGTTAGCAAATCTTTCCAATCCAATGAATTTATTCATGCAAAATAGAATATAAACTGGCAAATTATTTGTGACAAGTAATATGTAGAGTTCCAAAGAATAGCAAGAAGAGATAAGAAAGCCTTCTTCAGCGATCAATGGAAATAAATAGAGGAAAAGAACAGAATGGGAAAGACTAGAGATCTCTTCAAGAAAATTAGAGATACCAAGGGAACATTTCATGCAAAGATGGGCTCGATAAAGGACAGAAATGGTATGGACCTAACAGAAGCAGAAGATATTAAGAAGAGGTAGCAAGAATACATGGAAGAACTGTACAAAAAAGATTTTCATGACCCAGATAATCATGATGATGTGATCACTNATATTCAAAAGCAGAGACATTACTTTGCCGACTAAGGTCCGTCTAGTCAAGGCTATGGTTTTTCCTGTGGTCATGTATGGATGTGAGAGTTGGACTGTGAAGAAGGCTGAGCACTGAAGAATTGATGCTTTTGAACTGCGGTGTTGGAGAAGACTCTTGAGAGTCCCTTGGATGGCAAGGAGATCCAACCAGTCCATTCTGAAGGAGATCAGCCCTGGGATTTCTTTGGAAGGAATGATGCTAAAGCTGAAACTCCAGTACTTTGGCCACTTCATGCGAAGAGTTGACTCATTGGAAAAGACTCTGATGCTGGGAAGGATTGGGGGCAGGAGGAGAAGGGGACGACCGAGGATGAGATAGCTGGATGGCATCACGGACTTGATGAAGGTGAGTCTGAGTGAACTCCGGCAGTTGGTGTTGGACAGAGAGGCCTGGCGTGCTGCGATTCATGGGGTCGCAAAGAGTCGGACACGACTGAGCAACTGAACTGAACTGAACTGAACTGAATAGCAACATTAGATAATAATTGTCTTAAACATGTTTACAATTATCATCCTGGTTAGGGTGTCTCATCATTACAAATTAAAAAAAATCATAGTATAAATTTACTTCAGTGTAATGAAATGTACTGTTTTGTATAACAATAAGCCCAGTGAAGAACAGGATCAGCTTCCCAAATTGTAATCAAGGTTTCAGTTTCTATGTAGCTTTTTAGGAACTAAAAAAATTCTCTCCATAGGGATATTGAAGTCTTCCTTTCATGATTGAATGCCAAGTTTTAATTTTTCTGATTAAATATTATACTTTTATCCTTGTGCTCTCATTATTTTAAAAATACATTTTGATTTATGACTTTGAAATGTTAGAATAACATATCTTTTCTTTCTTTGGTTCCCATTCATTTCATTTATCTAAATACATTCCTTTTCTAATTTTTATGTTATTTAGTTTTTATTATCTTACACCCAGTAAGAATAGCACTGCATGGGAAAAAAAATTAAAGACTTTGTCTAATAGAAAAATCATGATATGTCAATAAATTATTGATGAGTGCTAAGACATGGATGTGAGAAGGGGATACACATGTGTCAGTGACTGATGCCCTAAACTGCATTTTTATATTTAATAAAATTGTGATGCAAAATTCAGTCAGTAAGAGATTCTGTTCACTTCATATGCATAGGTTTTGATGGTATTAGTTTTGTGTCTCTGACTTCCTATTAACAATATATGCATGCACTGGGGGAAAGGTGTGGACTAAAGACTATGTCTGCCTCCACATCAGTCCCTTTGCCCCAGGTAAAAATAATGGAATTTTCCTCAGGAGACTCTGAGTTGTTAATCTTGATTTCCATAGGGGATTTGAGTTGGCTTTGCTTTCAGACATGACCCTAAAAATCCTAAGTACAGGTAGTATAAAACTATTTTCTCTTTCATAGGTGTATTGGAGTTCTCTAGCCCTATTCCTCCTGAAGGTAAGTTTCCTTTGAAATGTGTGATGGAGATGGATAGTCATGAGAGACTACTGTTCAACAGTGAAGGAATGAGCTACAGTTGAATTTATTAAGCTCTATATCACCAGTGTAGAAAGATTTTCTGACAGAAAGAGTTTTTCAGTGGGTCATCCTGAAACAATTTAAATTTTTAAAAAATCACCTATAAAGGGAACTTAAATTATGGTATAAATGATGATCTCTACTGCCAGGGATAATTGTGTATTGAGGCAATTTGTGTATTATAATAATTAAAAAATAAGATCATCATAGATCCAGAGTTAAGTGCTAGTTTATAAAGCTTATTACCAAGAGGGAAGCAAGTAAGAAATCTGAAGATGGAGATTAAATACAGTCTAGAAGGATTTATTGGCTGGGGATTTTCTATTTTAGTCATAACATTATTAAAATACTTCCCAAAACTTAGACTTTTGTCTCTCATTTTAATCAAGGTTGATTAACCCGAGACTCCTCTTCCTTCCTCCCTTCCTTCTTTTCTTTATCCCATCCTTTCTTCTTTCCTTTTTACTTCCATTTTTGTTTTTCTTTTCCCTTCTTTAAGCTTCTCTTTTCCTTCCTGCACGCCTTTCTTCCCCACACTCCTCTGCCCCCTTCTTTTCTTCATTAGTGCTGCACTATCTCTCCTTGTTTTTTGTTCCAGAAAGAAAGAGGAGAGAAAGAAAAAGGGAGGAAGAAAAAAATGATGGAAGAAAAGAAGGAAAAAAGAGATGACAGAAAAGAAAGAGAATGAAAGACAGACAAGGTGAGGAAGAAAGAAAGGAAGGATGGAAAACCATAACTACATTGTGGTAAATTAGGAGTACAGATTTAATCAGCCTGAGGCTGACCCTCATAACTGTGATTAGAAAGGTGTTTTTATTCTCTGAAGTCATCTCCTTTTAACAAAATTTTCACTGCTCAGTCTCAAACTCTCCCCAACACATGACAAGAAAGTGTAAAGATTTTAGATATTTTGAGATATTCTTAGCATTATGGCAGCCAGTAGAAACCCTGGAGATTCTTTATTCTATATATCCCAGCAGACTATTAATATCAAAGAGACACATATGTGTCCTGGAGGTTATTTCAGGCAGTAACGTTTCCTCATTTTGTGCAACTATCTTCATACTCGATGTACAATATAACTTGCATATCTTTGTATACCTTTTTCTATATCTGTGGTATATTACAGTGTGTCATTGGGGTTTATGGAAATATATGGAAGGATAACTAAATGAAGCTTATTTCTTCATTTAGGATATGGTATTTAGTGTAAATATTGATATTGAAAAAACTGGTTTAAGAAATTCTGCTTGATTTGCATCACTCTGTTTATCTTGGTGCAATTCTATTCCCATATATATGGAGAAGGAAATAGTGACCCATTCCAGTATTCTTGCCTGGAGAATCACATGGACGGAGAAGCCTGGTAGGCTACAGTCCATGGGGTCGCAAAGAGTTGGACTGACTGAGCGACTTCACTCACTTACTTACTTATGGTTTATGTGCAGGTATCTGTATCTGATGTTTTGTGATTTGGTGTTGATATGCTTAATTAAGGTATACTTCGTCTTCAAAAAGACTAAAATCTCAATATAAACATAAACTTCTTCATGTTCCATTAGTGAATTCTATGTCTTGCATGAGGTTTGAGCAAATGAGAATAAGATATTACTGCCTAATATTCAGAGAAAGGTCTTTCATAAAGTTAATTTTCCTTCCACTGAGAAATAGTCTGTCTGTGACAATACCTGCTTTTGTACGTAAGTTTTAGCATTAACTTTAATAATAAAAATAAAGATAAAAATTAAACCTACTGGTGTGAGTTTTTATCACTCTTATTTTCACTTCCAGAGATGGTCAACTCTGTCTTCTCATTGATGCCAAGATGCTCCACACCAACACTTCCACTTTCCACCCAGACACCTTTTTCCTTGTAGGCATCCCAGGACTTGAGGATGTCCATGTCTGGATCTCCCTGCCTTTTTGCTTCATTTACTTAATGGCTCTCCTGGGCAATGCTACCATTTTGCTGATTATCTGGTCTGATCACACTCTGTGGCATCCCATGTACCCACTCCAGTATTCTTGCCTGGAGAATCACATGGACGGAGAAGCCTGGTAGGCTACAGTCCATGGGGTCGCAAAGAGTTGGACCGACTGAGCGACTTCACTCATTTACTTACTTATGGTTTATGTGCAGGTATCTGTATCTGATGTTCTGTGATTTGGTGTTGATATGCTTAATTAAGGTATACTTTGTCTTCAAAAAGACTAAAATCTCAATATAAACATAAACTTCTTCATGTTCTATTAGTGAATTCTATGTCTTGCATGAGGTTTGAGCAAATGAGCATAAGATATTACTGCCTAATATTCAGAGAAAGGTCTTTCATAAAGTTAATTTTCCTTCCACTGAGAAATAGTCTGTCTGTGACAATACCTGCTTTTGTACGTAAGTTTTAGCATTAACTTTAATAATAAAAATAAAGATAAAAATTAAACCTACTGGTGTGAGTTTTTATCACTCTTATTTTCACTTCCAGAGATGGTCAACTCTGTCTTCTCATTGATGCCAAGATGCTCCACACCAACACTTCCACTTTCCACCCAGACACCTTTTTCCTTGTAGGCATCCCAGGACTTGAGGATGTCCATGTCTGGATCTCCCTGCCTTTTTGCTTCATTTACTTAATGGCTCTCCTGGGCAATGCTACCATTTTGCTGATTATCTGGTCTGATCACACTCTGTGGCATCCCATGTTCTACTTTCTAGTCATCTTATCAGCCATAGATCTGGCCCTCTCCACATCTGCAGTGCCCCGGATGCTGGGGATATTCTGGTTTGATGCACATGAGATTAGTTTCTCAGCCTGTGTGGCTCAGATGTTCCTGATACACACCTTTACAGGAATGGAGTCTTCAGTTCTGCTGGCGATGGCTTTTGACCGTTACGTGGCTATCTGTGCACCACTCCACTACACAACCATCCTGACACCCCAAGTACTAGCAGGCATTGGTATTGGTATTATAATGCGCCCAGTTCTACTCATGTTTCCCATTCTCTACTTGACCCATCATCTGCCCTTTTGTGGGGCTCGAATTATTGCCCACTCCTACTGTGAGCACATGGGAATTGTCAAGTTGGCCTGTGCCAGCATTCGGATTAATGCCATTTATGGACTTTTTGTGGCTTCTTTCCTCATTTTGGATGTGGCACTGGTTGGAATTTCTTATGCCTACATCCTCCATGCAGTTTTCTGCCTCCCATCTCGAGATGCTCGCCACAAAGCCCTGAATACATGCGGGTCCCATGTAGGGGTCATGTTTGTTTTTTATACACCTTCCCTATTCTCCTTCCTCACCCACCGTTTTGGCCAAAAAATTCCATCTTACATTCACATCCTTGTTGCGAATCTCTATGTGGTCATTCCATCTGCCCTCAATCCTATTATCTATGGTGTGAAGACAAAGCAGATTTGTGCACATGTGAGTCATGCTTTCAGCTCAAAATAGGGTTGTTTCCTTAGTTCTTGAAGGCATGGATATAACTGAAATAGTAACTTTCAGTCTACTGTAGACTGATCATCTTTTTAAATGTTCCTTATATTGAAAGGTCTTGCAGATACTAAAAGAACAAAATGTTTGGTCTTAAATCCCAGTGTTTCCTTTTCCTATTGGTGTTGAATATTTATTCTTCTGAATAAATTATATTTATTCATACAGTAGGGAAACATTCCATTGGAAATCCTTTCATTCTTTAACTATGGAGATTGAGTGAAACTCCATATCCATCTATTTGAAAATGACATAGCATTTCAGTGGGGAAAAATTAGTTTACTATATATGCTTTGGTTTCTTATGAATAAAATAAATAAATTTAAATATAAAATTTTTAAAAGATCTTGGGAGAGCTCATCAATAAATTTTTTAATGTATCTGATTTCTTTAAGAATGATACTGGCTATTAAATGAGTTGTTAAAAGCATCTCAATTTCTTCCCTTTAATTTCAGTTCTCTTTTCCTTACTCTTCAGGAAAATCTATAGGCGATATGTGCCCTCACTATGTCACTATACTTCTCTCTGGAGGCATATGAAATGAAAGAACCTGAAAAAAGTACTTATACCAAAGCATGAATATTTTGTTATGAGAAGATTGAATGTACAGAATTCTAACAAGTGGATTTTGAGTCAGGTTAAACTAGGTGTATTTTGTGTGTGTGAGGGAAAGATGTTGTTATTTTAGTCACAAAGTCATGTAGGACTCTTGTGACCCCACAAACTGTAGCCCACTGTGTTCCTCTGTCAGTGAGATTCCTCAGGCAAGAATATTGGTGTGGGTTGCCATTTCCTTCTCCAGGGGATCTTCTGACCCAAGTATCAAACCCGTGTTTCTTGTGCTGGAAGGTGAGTTCTTTACTACTGAGCCACCAAGGAAGTGGAAGAGGGGTGGATACTTTGGTTTATCTACATATGTTTAACATATTTAGGAAAGCTTTTACCTAAATAGGCCACTTCTCCTACAAAGACCTCTTTATTTGTGGAATGTAGAATGCATTTATCATTTTGGTTGATGCTTTGCAAAAGTAGTTGGATTTCAGGCATTAGGTAGAAACAAGTTTTGAAAGTCAGCTATTATAAAGGAATTTGATGAATATTCTCACAAATACTTTTTATTTTCTTATAAAAACATATTTTCACTATGACTCCGAGGCATTTAAGGCATTATTGATTAATGTTTCTAAATTAGTTGTGGCAGAAACTAATTTCATAAAAATAATGAAATAGAACGCAAGACCAACAGTTTAATAAGAGTCTAGGAACTAATTTTCTGATGGTAAGCTTACAATATGATAAGAGAAAAATGACTGCACAATTTTGCAATATCACTAAATGGATTAGAACACATATTTTCAGAGACTGGAAATGGGAATGATAGGGTATATATCAGCAAGGCACAGGGACTGAAGATTCAGCAAAATCTTTCTTGAAGGAATTAATGTAAGGTGGCACAAGGCACATCTAAATATGATATATTTGAAGAATCTGTTTCTTGTAACACCCTAAGTACTTAAATGCTCTCTTTTCTTAGATAATGGAAGATATGCAAAATGAATTTTAATTACATCTTTTCAAGAGTTCATCCAAGAGCAGTCTTTTGAGTTTTTTGTTCAATTGGATGTTGTATTTCATTTGTGGCACAACTTAAATTTAATGTTACAAAAGACAGCAAAAGCTAAAAAATTAACTTTTATTATTATTGTTATTAATTTACTCTTATTAAATTGACTTTAAATATTCATTTAATATGTGATCCCACTTTTAAAGTCACCCAGGATTACTGAAACCATTCACAAAATAAATGCAGTATCTATCTTTAGAAGGAAACATATGCATATTTCTGGAGATTGATAGGATTCATATGCATTAATCAGTAAGCCATGACGTTCTCTATTAAAACTTTAAGAGTAGCTTTATAGTCAAATCAAATCTAACAATGCTTTTACAGTTTTAACGTTGACTCCAACCACACAATCAAAATTATGTCTGCATTTTTTCCCTTTACCTAGATGACTGTGACTAATGGTAAGAAGCAGCCTTTGCTACTTCTGTCTTTTAAAATCACTTTTACCGGTAAAAACAAACCACTCAAGTGCTTGTCATTTTCCTTAGGCATAGATTCTAAGGATTAATTAATAAATTATTAAAATAATAATTTAATAATTATTAAATAAAATAATGATAAATAATAATCACATAGATGTATGGAATAGAGTGAAAGCCCACAAAATCAACCATACACATAGACTCAGTTGATTTTCAATGAGAATGCCAAATCAATTCAATGTGTGAAGACATTCTATGCAAAAAATAGTCCTGGGAAAACTAGATACTCAAATGAATAAGAATTAAATTGGATCTATCTCACAACATGTAAAAATTAAAGTTAATTAATAACCTAAATATTAGGGCTAAAAAAATAAAACTCTTAAAAAAAATTTAGGACTAAGTTTTTCATAACCTTGGCTGTGACAATAGATTCTTAGAACATCAAAAGTGTGAGTAACGAAATAAAACATAAGTAAATTAGACATCCTCAAAACAAAAGCAACCAATAACAACAAAAACAATTTTGTGCATCAAAGCATATTATGATGAAAAGAAAAATAAAAACTCCAGAATGGGAAAAAACATTTATGAGTCATATTTTAATAATAGTTTATTATCCAGAATATATAAATATAATATCTACCTCTCAACAACAGAAAGGCAAAAAAAAGACTAGTTAAAAAATGGATTGGTGGGGGGCTGTATAGACATTTTTTAAATAACACATACAATAGCTAATAAGTACATAAAAAAAGGCTGAACTTCACTAATAACTGCTGCTGCTGCTGCTAAGTCGCTTCAGTCGTGTCCGACTCTGTGCGACCCCACAGATGGCAGCCCATTGGGTTCCGCCATCCCTGGGATTCTCCAGGCAAGAACACTGGAGTGGGTTGCCATTTCCTTCTCCAATGCATGAAAGTGAAAAGTGAAAGTGAAGTCGTTCAGTTGTATCCGACTCTTTGAGACTCCATGGACTGCAGCCCACCAGGCTCCTCTGTCCATGAGACTTTCCAGGCAAGAGTACTGGAGTGGGTTGCCATTGCCTTCTCCAATACTGAGTATAACCTACAGTATAAATATGATTCCATATTGGTATAAATAAATGATTGAATACATAAGCAAATGGGAGAAATGGATACATCTCTTATTAAAAAAAAAGTCCAAAACAATATATGAGGATACTCTGTCCTCAAGGAAGAGAAGCATCACACCTCACTTAAAGGTTCCACATTACTTACTTACTTTCAGAGAGTAACTTTCTTCCACAGAGCAAACCTGGAAATGGGTGAGAAAAAAGATCCTGACAAACACTGCCTCAGACGGTAAAGTCATGGAAATAGTAAGTACCCTTATGTCCTGATATAATATTTTACCTCACTGATCTTTCTCCCCAAATGTCATAAATACAGTCTAGTTATGAAGAAAGTATCAGACTACTCTCAATTGAGGAACATTTTACAAAAATCTGACCAGTATTTCTAAAACCAATCAAGTCATCAAAACCAAGAGAAGCCTGAGACACTGTCACAGCCAAGAGAAGCCTAAGAGATCTAACTAAACCAAACTAGTAAATGTCATTTGGTATCCTGGATGGGATCCTGGAAGTGAAAAAGAACATTAGGTAAAACTAGGGGAATATAAATGATATTTGAACTTTAATAACATATGAACTTTCATTAACACTGGTTCATTA
>SJYT01045012.1:134344-151863 GCA_006410635.1 Cephalophus harveyi
AATATTATTGATGGGGGGAATTATGAATGGGTCATTTGAGAGGTCTGTTTACTGCATCTGCATTTTTCTTTACAATTGTTCTATTTTTTTAAGTTTATTTAAAACTTTTAAAATAGTTTATAGAAAGTCAATTAGTCAGAAATTACCTTTCAGGCCCTTAAGAGGGAAACAGGACATGATCTGTGAGAGATAATGACTTTTAATATACTGCTACTGCTGATATTATGAAAGATGATGACTGACAATTGAATAAACAAAAAAAGATGAATATCCTAGATAGAGACTCCAGAAATACATAGATTTATTAGATTTATTTGTTATATGATAGTACTGACATTGCAGATCTCAGTGTCAGTCTCCAAAATTCATGAATTACAATAAGCTTTCTAAAAACTTCTGCTTCTGCAACCAAAAACCTAAGATTTTCAGCTAAGTTAAGGGTGTGAGGGGATTCTCAGGTGGTTCAGTGGTAAAGAATCTGCCTGCCAATGCTAGAGAACACAGGAGACACAGGTTTGATCCCTGGATTGGGAAGATCCTCTGGAGGAGAAAATGGCAATCCACTCCAGTATTCTTTTGGGAAAATCCCATGAACTGAAGAGTCTGGAGGGCTACAGTCTGTGGTGTTGCAAAGAGTCTGACATGACTGAGCAACTGGGCATGCATACAAGGAAGTGGGACAAAGATTTATTAGACAGCCTACTATCCCACCTTAGATGCATAACTAAGGCAAGAAACGACATGCAGCTTTTACTCAGTATTCATTCTGATGTTCTAAAAGCCATTTGTTTGACCCAATGATTTTTTCACTATTGGCAATAAGTCTAGGGAATATAATGACATTTATTGACTCCCCTATAATTCCAGGTGTGAGTTCTAGGAGACATCTCTTCATGGCGACTCCAATCAGTATGAGCTTCCACAGAATATCACAGCTTGAGAATATTAACTATTAGCTAAGTAGCTCAACACATAGTTACAAACTTTCTTACTATATATCAGGAAATGTTTGAAGTGTCACACAAGAATCAGCTCTTTTAGTCTTCACAGCAATATTTGTATTTGGTATTATTCTGTTAATTATAGAGAACAAAATGGAGACATGGATTTTAAATTTCTTGCTTAAACTCTTCTGTCTATTAAGTAAGGGAGATGAGATTCAGATCCATACAATCTGTCTCAAAGTCCATCCATTTAGCTAATTTCCTATATAACATATTTCTTTCTTTAGACCTCTGCCTTTCTATCATTAAATTTAACCCTGTCTTATTTACTGTTAATAAGAATAATAAAGAAGAAAGCATTTGTGTTTGAAACAACTGGTCATTGTTTTATGATATTATCATTCTCATTTAAGTTCTAACATATACCTCATGAAGCGATGGCTACTAGCTGAGCTTCAGTTTTTTTGAGATCATATTTAAGGTTGAATTGTGCTAGCATTGGGGTGTGAGAGACAAATAAGTGGAAGGTGAGCCCTCCTCAAAGCATCTCCCACTTAGAAAAAAGACAATTCACCAGTAGTCACCTCAAGCTTGGGAATCAGCATCCAGATACAGGACTTTTTTTTTTTAATCATCAATGATGTTATGCTTCATAAACATAGCTCTGTGCCTCTGGACACTTCTGTTCTCCAGAGAGCACTAATGTTTGGAGACACTGCATTTTAAAGGCAGTGTTTACAGTATAAATCTCCCATTGCAGTCAGAGTGCATGAAATGTAAACATTCTGGAGCAGTTGAACTAGCTAATTCAGAAAACTTTGCTGGTAAGTCTGGCTTTGGGGGCAGAAAGAATGTACTAAGACAGGAACCATTTTATAATGGTCATTTCACTGAGATTTAAGATGAGCCAAAATAGATGACAGAAATGTAGAAAAAAAGGAAAGCTAATTGAATATAGAAGGTATCACCCCAAAATGTAACAAAATGATAATTTACATCGATTCAGAGCTGTACTCCAACAAATATTTTATTAAAACATCATTCTTAAATATTTGGATAAGTGATGCATGTGTGCATATGCAAATACCTTCACAATTTCCAGTATTGTCTTTCTCTAAGTCTTTGTCATTTATCTCACTTTTTCCTTTGCCTGTGGTGGTTGTATCTTCACCTTCAATCTTGTCTCCCTTGCTTTCTCTTAGCATTTTGCAATTATTTTGCAGAACTTAACTTTGTGTATTTCTCTAGCTTCCATTCAGCTCTCAAGATAAAAGGACAAGACAATCACAATCTAGTTAACTGAAAAGTTTTGACCTTCTAAATTACAATTCCTCTTATAAATGGAGTAAACAAGCAAACAAAATCCACATATCAGTTGGTAGTTTTGCACAATATATGTGAAATTCATGGAAGTTTCTGCCTGAGAGTTGGAGAACAAGTAGGGCTCCAAGAATTTCTGAACTTCAAGAGTCTTCAAACAACATTAAATGTTTCATCTACGTAAGTCTATTTATGTTTTTTTTTTTTTTCCTAATCTGTTCTTTTTTTAACAGAGGAGCATGGGCATAGGGAAATCCTGAGAAAAATGTTAATAGTGGATGATTATATTTACCACATAACCTGGTAGCTCAGCTGTAAAAAATTCCTCCTGCATTGCTGGAGACCCTGGTTTAATTCCTGGGTCGGGAAGATCCCCTAGAGAAGGGATGGGCTACCCACTCCAGTATTCTTGCCTGGAGAATCCCCATCGACAGAAGAGCAATGAGTCAGACACGACTGAGCAACTAAGCACACAATCATTCTACTTTCATGTACTTCTTTAGAAAGGTGCCAATATGCATTTTTAAGTGCTTAGAAGATATACATGTAATAAACAAAAGATTTCCCATAAGTAACTCCAGTTGAGGAAAGGGATGAAGCACTACAAAACCTGTAAGTACCATAGTTCTGAGTGGAATCAGTGACTATATTTTGTTTTGAGAATTCAACGAAGGGTAAAGGGCATATAAAGTCAGGGTTATGAGATACTGAATTACATACCATTTTACTAAATGCACACATATTTTTAACACATTCTAACTCATAAATGCTTATGTACATTATCTTATTTTGCAGCAGTTCCCAAATGACAAAAACATTGAATCAGAATAACTTGAGGAGCTTCACAGAAATCATGAGGTGCTATATCATACCTAATGATTCAAAACTTCCAGAGTTTGGACTTAAAACTTATATTTTTATGTAGTTCTCCACAGGCTGTAAAGGTAAGCCACTGTTGTATAATCCCTCTTTCAGTATATTTATGGGAACCATGTGGAGAGCTTTGACCTACTTCCTGACTACCTTAATCTCTGACAGCTTTAAGAAGCAGTTCGACTGTTGTACATTAACTGCCTGGCCGAGTGCAGCCCGATGTGAGCAACTGATACATCTTCGAAATCTCCTCTTTTCAATTTCTAAGCAGAGTGCTAAGTAAATATTTGCTAGAATACATGACAAGATGGTAACACTGTACACTAAAGAAATGTGACAGATATTTTTGAAGGGTAGTCACAATCTGACATAGAGAAATGAGATAAAGTGTAGGCATGAAAAAAGAGGGAAAAGGTTGAAGAAAATAGTGATCCAGACTTCTGTGTGAGCCACAAAATCCAAATGTTATGCTCTTCTCAACTATGATACTTTAATACTGAAACTTTCCTCTTCTATATTAAAAATTCCATCACCTTGACTTTCTTTCCAATTTAATTTCATATGCTCTATTATTATGTTTTCAGGACTATGTCTTAAATATCACTTTGAATAAATACTTAAGAAGCTGCATGCTGCTGTGAACCAAGCTCTTACAATTTCATCATAATCTCTTCTGCTATTTTCAACAATCAATTGTAAAATCTAATGGTGAGGGCAAGTCAACTCTATCAACTATATCCACCATGAGTCTGGATTTCCTACATTCAGTACAGTCTACCCAAACTACAATGGTGGTGTTTCTGATGAAAGAGATATAGGAGTTGATTGAGTGGCTTTCTCTACTGGGTTTGGTAGTTATAAAAAGATTTTGTGCAAGTTCTATCTTCACAGGTTGTGGCAATTAACTATGAAATGGCAATTGCCTAGGATAAAAGGAAAATATACCTGTTACAGTTCCAAAGAAACCATTTTATTAATGTTTTAATTCTTAAGCTATAATTGAACTTCCTTAAGAGGAGTAATGATGCTTAATTTATCTGTGCACACCAAATATCTGGCCATTTGCCTATAAGCTATTGATCTTTGATAAAAGTTTCATTCAATTAAATTAATAATGAAATATAAAAGTATAAAATTAAATAAATTAATCATTAAAAATTATTGAAGAGATTAATGAAAATAAATGTAATGCCTGATAAGCTACATCAAAATGAAGCAAGAAGGATGTATTTTAGTTTTCATAAAGGTCACACAATTATGTCATGATGGGCTTTGTGACTAGAAAAGACCACACATATTTTTGTATAATTCTGTAGGAAATCCATATAACTGGACAAGAAGTGCTGGAGCCTCTCACTGAATGAGACATCTGGTATGAAATGTGCAGCTGTCACAGTGCCAGAGAAGCATGGTCCCTCCTAATGACACACAGCTCCACCCCTACTTTTTTCTCCTTCTGGGAATTCCAGGGCTACAAGATGTGCATATGTGGATTGGTTTTCCATTTTGTATTGCATATATGACTGCTCTACTGGGAAATATTGCAATACTTTATGTGATTCAGACTGAACATAGTCTCCATCAGCCCACGTTCTACTTCCTGGCCATTCTGTCATCTATTGACCTGGGCCTGTCCACATCCACCATCCCCAAGATGCTTGGCATCTTCTGGTTCAACCTGAGAGAAATCTCTTTTGAGGGTTGCCTCGCCCAGATGTTCTTCATCCACCTATGCACTGGTATGGAGTCGGCTGTGCTTGTGGCCATGGCCTATGATCGCTATGTGGCCATCTGTAACCCTCTTCACTACACATTGGTGCTGACAAACAAGGTGGTATTAGTGATAGCATTGCTCATCCTTCTGAGACCCTTAGCTATTGTAATTCCCTTTGTTCTGCTCATCCTGAGGTTACCCTTCTGTGGGCACCAAATCATCCACCACACTTACTGTGAGCACATGGGCATTGCCCGCCTGTCTTGTGCCAGCATAAAGGTCAACACCATCTATGGCTTATGTGCTATCTCTATCTTGGTGTTTGACATCATAGCCATTGTCATCTCCTATGTCCATATCCTGCGTGCTGTCTTCTGCCTACCTTCCAGGAGTGCCCGGTTAAAGGCACTCAGCACATGTGGCTCCCATGTCTGTGTCATATTGGCCTTCTATACTCCAGCATTCTTCTCCTTCATGACCCACCATTTTGGCCAAAATGTTCCTCAATACATCCACATTCTTCTTGCTAACTTTTATGTTGTCATCCCACCTGCTCTAAATCCTGTTATTTATGGGGTGAGAACCAAGCAGATAAGAGAAAGGGTAATTAGAACTTTCACAAACAGATTATGAAATTTGCTCTTCAGAGATGAAGAGGCTTGAGTAGGAGAAAACAAAACTTCATCTCTCTGCTAATGATTGAAATAGTACAATGCCAGGGGATGATGATAGTCTATGTATAGATTTACAAAGTATTTCACTCATTTTAGAAACAATAATCCAAAAGGGACAATAATAAATATTTAATATATGCATAGATATAATCACATACAAATGTAAACAACTGCATAAGTTAAAGAGAATTTACATGAAAAAGCATATGAGGTTGGTAAAAATTGACTAATATTAATATAATAACACTCACTTACATACACATATTATGAGCCAGACTCATAACACATACTATGAGCCATACTACATAACTTTTAAAGTATGAAATCCTTGAATTCTTGTAGCTATGATGAGAAGTAGCTACTAATTATTCCCTTTCTATAGCTCAGGAAATGGAAATAATAATACGGGATGAAAAGGAGTGTATATAGAGGAGGTAACTGGAGAAATCTATCTATTTGAAAAGACAGAAGGGTTAAGCATGGGAAGGTAGCTGTGTTTTAAACAGGACAAAAACTCAAAGTTTTCTACCAGAGATAATATTATTCCAAACTAACAAAGGTAGAGTTTGAGGAAAAAGTGCAAAGGCAACTTTTTTTTTTTTGTAATTTTCTTGTTTGTTTGTTCTTGACCCATGTCAGGATAAGATCATGCCCTCATGGTTTGGCTTGAAGTGACAAAGTCTGAAAGTAAGACTGAGCAGTTGAAGGGAAGAGGAATAATTTAATAAAACTAGTTTTTATAGCTAGTGAAATATAACATAGAAATATTAAGCAAAATGTTTATGTATTCATTAAATAAAAAGCACATATGCCCTCAGACTTTTCTTTACCAGTAGTTTTAGCAAAATATTCAATGAACCTGTGAAAATGAAAGCATCAACCTAATATGGTAGATCTATATATTAGTAGAAGTGGTATGTGCCATGCTGTGTGTTGGGCTCAGTCAGTTGTGTCCAAAACTTTTTGTGATCTCATGAACTACAGCCTGCCTAGCTCCTCTGTCCATAGGATTTTCCAGGCAAGAATACTGGAGCGGGTTGCTATTCCCTTCTTTAGGGGATATTCTGACCCAGGGATCTAACCAGAATCTCCTGTATCTCCTGTACTGGCAGGTGGATTCTTTACCACTGAGCCACCTGGGAAGCCAGAGTGGTCTATGAACAAGTAATTCAACAAGTATCAAGAAAAAGAACATATGCAGTAATAACATTATACATTAATATTATATTGGGGAAGTAGCACTTTCAAAATTGGAATAGAAACTTCCTTATTTCTCAACTGAGTAAACAAAAATATATGACATGAATGTATTCAACAGACTGTGGAACAAAAATAAGTATATGGTTTTACATGTAAATAGGTGTAGACACAACTGGTAAGAAAAATTGATTCCTTATATAGGGTACAAGGGGGAAAGTACCCCCAAATTCCATATGACATAAGAATCATAAAAATCATTAAGAAACAAGACGTAATAAAACTAATAATAATGGAATTTAACATTCTTTGAACAATCACAATGTTATAGAAACTATATGTAGTTCTATAGGTAGTTCAAGTTTTAAAAGTAAGTAGATATCTAGGAGGGAAGTGACTTACACACAGTCACACAATAATCATGTAACAGAACTTTAAATTTAGTTTCAGTACAATTTATTTAGCTTCTCTTCTATGATTTAATATAGAAACAGATGAGGACACAACAAACAAAGTTTAAGTAAATATAAAGCGGTTGAGAACAAGATGGCAGAGGAGTAGGTGGACGTGGAGTACATCTCTCCTCATGGATATGTAAGAAATATACATTCAGACACAGAAGTGCATGCAGAACACCAGCTGAGAGCAGACAGGGGTACCTGACCAGTGGAAAAGAACATATAGAACCATGCAAAACTCAGTAGGATGAAGGAACTAGAGGGAAGAACAGTGTAAGTAGGACCAGACCTGCTCTCGGTGGATGGGGGAACTGAAGCAGGGGTCTGATCCCTGCATTGGGGCAATTGTGTAAATCAGAGGAGAAACATTTAAGGCTGCGAGTGAAACAGCTGATCTGTGGCAGCCTAAATGAAATGAGAATCAGAGTTCTTGCCACAGCCATACACACCCCAGACAGGCATGCAGGTCCCCTAGATGGTTCAGTGGCTGGGAGAAAACTCAGTAGGATGAAGGAACTAGAGGGAAGAACAGTGTAAGTAGGACCAGACCTGCTCTCGGTGGATGGGGGAACTGAAGCAGGGGTCTGATCCCTGCATTGGGGCAATTGTGTAAATCAGAGGAGAAACATTTAAGGCTGCGAGTGAAACAGCTGATCTGTGGCAGCCTAAATGAAATGAGAATCAGAGTTCTTGCCACAGCCATACACACCCCAGACAGGCATGCAGGTCCCCTAGATGGTTCAGTGGCTGGGAGCTGGAGTTTAGGGATTGTAGAACAATCCCAGGGTGAGGGTTGCTGTTAGCTGTGAAAAGACAGATCAAGGGGGATGTCAGGGAGGAGATTGTGGTGGGAAATGTCTGTGGAGGAAAGCCAGGCAGCCATGGGAGCAAGGCGATACTGCTGAGTCATGAGGAGGGGGGTGCCATCACCATACCTTCTCTCTCCCCACATGCATGGGGAGCTGAACAATAGAGAGGCTGGCCCATCAAACACCTGACTGCACTGAACTACAGAGTAGGACCCCACCCAGGGTGCCCCTTTACGTGCCTGAAGTGCAGATCTAAAGGCTAGGACCTCAGCAAGGGGGGCCCCTCTATGTGCCTGATGTGCCAAACAACTGAGAAGGACCCCAGGCAAAGGAGACCTCTAAGTGCCTAAATAGGCAGAGCTATAGAGAAAGACTGGCCAAAGAGGCCTTCTGATTGCTAGATACAAAAGGGTCCAAAAAAAAAAAAAAGACTCTGATAGGACCATAACTCCTGCGGCAGAGGCAGTCCATGTCCCTGCACACTTGGCACTGTCAGGGTCCCTGCAAACCAAGCAGCTACACCACCTTCATGGTCAACCCTCACTGGGGCAGAGCTGCCATAGGCAAAAAAAAAAAAAATTTTGTGTCAATACACACAGGGTCACTTCAGTCGTATCCAACCTCTTTGTAACTGTGTTGCCTGAGACCTGCCAGGCTTCTCTGTCAGGGGGGTTCTCCAGGAAAGAATACTGGAGTGTATTGGCCAATACTGGTTACCATACCCTTCTAGAGCACTATGCTTCCTGCTGCCCCACCTGCCAACTCCCCTGAGTCCCTGGTGCTGTCAGAACTCCTGCAACCCAAGCAGCTTCACCGCCTCCACACCTGACCCTCACACAAGTCCTCCAGCTCAGCCTCAGGAGCAAACCCCAGTGGAAAACCCACATGCAGAGGTGGAAAGAAATCACAGTTGAAACCCAGAGGCAGTGTGGCTAAGGAAGAAGGTCCAAAACCTTCCCGCCAGCTGAATAAGCTTCAGATTAAATCCACATGATCAACTAGACAGACTCTGTGTCCAAGGAATATATAAAAGGACATTGAGGGCTCCCACAAAACAAAACACACTAGTTCTGATAGCTGTGGACATTGGAGGCAAGAACACACAGGAATAGGACCAGATTAGAATCTGAACTGCACCCATAGCAGGTCCAGAGATCAGCACAGTGTTGGAGGGCATCCTAGGGAGGTGAGGTGGACTGTGACTCCCAGTGAGGGAAAGGATTCTGACAGCAGTGACTCAAGAACATTTATTTTATCCTTATGCTTTTGACTTTCTGTAGATTACTTTGGATTTTCTTTTTCTTTTTCTTCCCCCTCTGTTGTAGCTGTCGATTTTATTGGCATTAATAAATCTAATTAATTTTTGAGTTTGTTTTTCTTTTTTAAGTCTTTTTTGTTGTTGTTATCAACCTTTGCCTCTAAGGGCTTCCCTGGTGGCTCAGAGGTTAAAGCGTCTGCCTCCAATGCGGGAGACCTGGGTTTGATCCCTGGGTCAGGAAGATACCCTGGGGAAGGAAATGGTAACCCACTCCAGTATTCTTGCCTGGAGAATCCCATGGACGGGGAAGCCTGGTAGGCTACAGCCCACAAGGTCGCAAAGAGTCGGACACGACTGAGCGACTTCACTTTCTGCCTCTAAGTTGGGCTTGTGCAGTTCTGTGGAACATTTTTTTTTCCCCTTTCTTTCTTTCTTTTTTTTTCCTTTTCTCTTTTCTTTTTTAAATTTTAACTTCTAATTTTTTTTAAAACCTAGCATTATTTTTTTCTACATTTATCCTTTGGTTTGTTTTCTTACAGTTCTTTTCCCCTTGTAGTTAATCTTTAAAGTATATAAATCTTCTTTACCTACTTCTATTTAACTTTGCATGTCTATTCTTTTATCTCTGCTTTCTTTCCTTTCCTCTTGACATATTTGTTAGTTTTGTGTTCATTGCTTTATTCTCTGCTTGTCACCTTTCTTTAGTTTTGTTTTCTAGTTTGCGTTTTAGTTAGTTTTGTTCTTAACTAGCAGATATAATTTTTGGTTTCCTTTGTTCACCGGTCACTGTGGACTGTTTTTATTTTTCTTATGTATATGAATATGTATATGTGTATATTCCATTATCTTAATTATTATTTGCCTGATTTTGTAACTCCCATTTATCTGGGGTTCCTCTTTGGTTTCTCGTTTTTGGGTATTTTTTTTATTCTCACTTAATGTTGTAAAAACCACTTATAGAATCTTTGTTCCTGACTAGAGATCAAGCTCTGAGTTTTTGGAGTGGGAGCACTGACTCCAAAACCTTAGATTACCAGAGAACTAACCCTAGGGAGTATCAAATTGTGAGAAGTCACACAAAGGAATCCACCTGATTACAAGACTGGGTACTGCCCGACCACCAGTATCACCCTTTACAGGACACCTTATTTAAACAACAAGCAAAACAAAAATACAAACCCAATCACAGCAGACAGGATTACCACCTCACTCAACCTTGCCCATCAGAGGAAAAACAAAAATAGACAAAAAACCTTAGCACAAATCTCACCATATATGAAGCTTATACAAACAACTGAACCAACCTCAGGAGGGCAGAAACCAAACGGAAGAAAGAATTCAACTTTAAATTCTGAGAAAAGTTGACCACAAACACAATAACTTAAATAATGAAAAGGCAAGCAATACTACACAAATGAAGGAACAAACTAGTGACATAGAAGTTCAAATAAATGAAGAGGAAATGAGCAAACTACCTGAAAAAGAATTCAGAATAATGATAGTAAAGATTAAAAAAAAAAAAAAAAAAAAACCTTGAAAATAGAATGGAGGAAATGTAAGAATCAATTAACAAAGAACTACAAGAATTAAAGAATAGACATACAGAGACAAACAATACAATTACTGAAATTAAAAATACTCTAGAAGGAATCAATAGCAGAATCTGAAGCAGAAGAACGAATCCATAGGCTAGAAGATAAAATGGTAGAAATAAATTCTGAAGAGAAGAATAAAATAAAAAGAATGAAAAGAACTGAAGATAGTCTCAGAGACCTCAGGGTCTCTGATATCAAACGCACCAACATTTGAATTATAGGGGCCCCAGAAGAAGAAGAAGAAAAAAAAAAAAGAATGAGTATGAGAAAACTTTTGAAAAGATTACAGTTCAAAATCTCTTCAACATGGAAAAGGAAATAGTCAATCAAATCCAAGAGGCACAAAGAGTTCCATATAGGATAAACCCAAGGAGAAACATACCAAGACACATACTAATCAACCTAACAGAGACTAAACACAAAGAAAGAATATGAAAAACAGCAAGGGAAAAGCAACAAGTAACATGCAAGGAAAACCCCACATCTTTAACAGCTGATCTTTCAACAGAAATTCTGCAGGCCAGAAGGGAATGTCAGGATATATTTAAAGTACCGAAAGGGAAAAATCTACAACCAAGATTACTGTACCCAGAGAGGATCTCATTCAAAATTGGTGGAGAAATAAAAAGCTTTTCAGACAAGCAAAAGTTAAGAGAATTATGTACCACCAAACCAGTTTTATAACAAATGTTAAAGGGACTTATATACTCAAGAAATACAAGAGAAGAAAAAAATGCACAAAATCAACCCCAAACAATTAAGAAAATGGCCGCAGGAATATATATACCAATAATTACTTTAAGTGTAACGTATTAAATGCTTCAACCAAAAGACACAGACTGGCTGCTGCTGCTAGGTCGCTTCAGTCATGTCCAACTCTGTGCGATCCCATAGATGGCAACCCACTGGGCTCCTCTGTCCCTGGGATTCTTCAGGCAAAAATACTCGAGGGGGTTGCCATTTCCTTCTCCAATGCATGCATGCATGCTAAGTCACTATAGTCATGTCCTACTCATTGCAACCCTATGGACAGCAGCCCACCAGGCTCCTCTGTCCATGGGATTCTCTAGGCAAGAATACTGGAGTAGATTGCCATTTACTCCCACAGACTGGTTGAATGGATACAAAAACAAGACTCATGTATATGCTGTTTACAAGAAACCCACTTCAGACCTAAAAACACATATCCTGAAAGTGAGAGAATGGAAAAATATATTCCATGAAAATGGGAAGCAAAAGAAAGCTGGAGTAGCAATCCTCATCTCAAACAAAATAGACTTTAAAACAAAAAAATATTACAAGAGATAAGAAAGCACACTACATAATGATCAAGAGATCAATCCAAGAGGAAGATGCAACAATTGTAAATATCTATGCACCAATCATAGAAGAACCTCAATACATAAGAGAAACACTAACAGACATAAAAGGAGACACTGACAGTAACACAATAATAGTAGGAGACTTTAACACCTCCTCAAATCAATGGATAGATCATCAAAACAAAATTAATAAGGAAATACAAGTTTTAAATGATACATTAGATGAAATGATACATTAGATACATTCATTGATATCTTCAGGACATTTCATCCAAATGCAGAATACACCTTCTTTTCAAGTGCATATGTAACATTCTCCAGGATAAACCACATCTTGGGTCACAAATCAAGCCTCAGCGAATTTAAGAAAATGGAAATCATATCAAACATCTTCCCCAACCACAACGCTATGAGATTAGATATCGATTACAAGAAAAAAACTTAAAAAAATACAAACATATGGAGATTAAACAATACATTTCTAAATAACCAACAAGTTATTGGATAAATCAAACATTTTCTAGAAACAAATGACTCAAAACCTATGGGATGCAGCAAAAGCAGTTATAAGAGGGAAGCTTATAGCAATACAATCCTACCATAAGAAAGAAAAATACTTGTAGCAATACTTGTAGCAATACAATCCTACCTTAAGAAAGAAAAATAGTGAATAGACAAGCTAACTTTACACCTAAAACAATGGAAACAACTGGGAAAAGAAGAACAAAACCCCCCAAAATTAACAGAAGGAAAGAAATCATAAAGATCTGAGCAGAAATACCTGAAAAAGAAATGAAAGAAACAATAGTAAAGATTAATAAAACTAAAAGCTGATTCTTTGAGAAGATAAACAAAATTGACACACCTTTAGCTGATTCATCAAGGAAAAAAGAGAAGAATCAAATCAACAAAACTAGAAATGAAAAAGGAGAGGTTACAACAGACAATGCAGAAATACAAAGAAGCATAAGAGACTTATCATAAATAACTATATGGCAATAAAATGGATAACCTGGAAGAAATGGACAGATTCTTAGAAAAGTTCAATCTTCCAAGACTGAACCAAAAACATATAGAAATTATGAACAACCCAATGACAAGCACTGAAATTGAAGCTGTGATAAAAAAAATTTACCCATAACAAAAGCCCAGGAGCAGATGGCTTCTTAGGAGAATTCTAGCAAACATTTAGAGAAGAGCTAATGCCTCTATTAAAACTCTTTCAAAAAATTGCAGAGGGCGGAACACTTCCAAACTCATTCTATGAGACCACCATCACTATGATACCAAAACCAGACAAGACAACACACAAAAAGAAAACTACAGGCCAAAATCACTGCTGAACATACATGCAAAAATCCTCAACAAAATTTTAGCCAGTAGAATTCAGCAACACATCAAAAAGCTCATACATCATGATCAAGATGAGTTTATTTCAGGTATGCAAGGATTCTTCAATATATGCAAATCAGTGTGATATACCATATTAAAAAACTGAATGATAAAAATCAGATGGCAATCTCAATAGATGCAGAAGAAGACTTTGACAAAATTCAGCAACTATTTATGATTAAAACTCTTTAAAAAATGGGCATAGAAGGAACCTACCTCTACACAGTAAAGGCCATATATAATAAGCCTATAGCAAACATTATTCTCAGTGGTGAAAAACTGAACCCATTCCCCCTAAGATCAGGAACAAGATAAGGGTGTCCACTTTCACCACTATTATTCAGCATAGTTTTGGAAGTCCTACCTACAGCAATCAGAGAAGAAAAAGAAATAAAAGGAATCCAGATCAGAAAAGAAGAAACAAAGCTCTCACTGTCTGCAGATAACCTGATGCTGTACATAGAAAACCCTAAAGATGGTGTCAGAAAATTACTAGAGCTAATCAGTGAATTTAGCAATGTTGCAGGGTAAAGCACACGAAGTCATTGCATTTCTATATACTAACAGAAATCACTTGCATTTATATATACTAACAATGAAAAATCAGAAAGAAATTAGGGAATCAATCCCATTTACTACTTCAAGAAAAGAATAAAACATCTAGGAATAAAACATCTTAGGAACTTTCCTAAGGAGACAAAAGAACTGTACACAGAAAATTATAAGTCACTAATGAGATAAATCAAAGATTACATAAACAGATGGAGAGATATTCCATGTTCCTGGGTAGGAAGACTCAGTATTGGGAAAATGACTATACTACCAAACATAGTCTATAGATTCAATGCAATCCTTATCAAATTATCAATGGCATTTCTCACAGAACTAGAACAAAAAAATTCAAAATTCATATGGAAACACAAAAGGCCCCAAATAACCAAAGCGGTCTTGAGAAAGAAGAATGGAGTTGGAGGAATCCTTCCTGACTTCAGATTATACTACAAAGCTACAGTCATCAAGTCAGTATGGTACTGGCACAAAAGCAGAAATATAGACCAATGGAATAAGATAGAAAGTCCAGAAATAAACCCATGCGCCTATGAGTACCTTATTTTTGACAAAGAAGGTAAGAATATGCAATGGGACAAAGACAGCTTCTTCAATAAATGATCCAGGGAAAACTGGACAGCTACATGTAAAAGAATGAAATTAGAACACTTCCTAACACCATACACAAAGATAAACTCAAAATGGATTAAAGATCTAAATGACAGACCAGAAACTATAAAACTCTTAGGGCAAAACATAGGCACAACACTTGATGGCATAAATCAAAGCAAGATCTTCTATGACCCACCTCCTAGAGTAATGGGAATAAAAACAAAAGTAAACAAGTAAACAAAAGTAAAAACAAGTAAAAGCTTTGCACAGCAAGGGAAACTATAAGCAAAGTGAAAAGACAACCCTTGGAATGAGAGAAAATAATAACAAATGAAACCACTGACTAAGGATTAATTTCCAAAATATACAATCAGCTCATACAACTCAATACCAGCAAAACAAACAACCCAATCAAAAAGTGGGAAAAAGACCTAAACAGACATTTTTCCAAAGAAGAAACACAGATGCCTAGCAAACACATGGAAAGATGCTCAATATTGCTCATTATTAGAGAAATGCAAATCAAAACTAAAATGAGATATCAAAACAAACAACCCAATCAAAAAGTGGGAAAAAGACCTAAACAGACATTTTTCCAAAGAAGAAACACAGATGCCTAGCAAACACATGGAAAGATGCTCAACATTGCTCATTATTAGAGAAATGCAAATCAAAACTAAAATGAGATATCACCTCACACAGGTCAGAATGGCCCTCATCAAAAAGTTAACAAGCTATAAATGCTGGAGAGGGTGTGGAGAAAAGGAAATGCTCTTGCACTGTTGGTGGGAATGTAAATTGATACCGTCTTTATGGAAGACAGTATGGAGATTCCTTAAAATACTTGGAATAAAAGCACCATATGACCCAGCAACCCCACTCCTAGGCATATACCCTGAGGAAACCAAAATTGAAAAATACACCTGTATCCCATTGTTCATTGTAGCACTATTTACAATAGCTAGAATATGGAAGCAACCTAGATGTGCATCAACAGATGAATGGATAAAGAAGTTGTGGTGCATATACACAATGGAATATTACTCAGCCATAAAAAGGAACACATTTGACTCAGTCCTAATGAGGTGGATGAACCTAGAGCCTATTATAAAGAGTGAAGTAAGTCAGAAAGAGAAAGAGAAATATCATATTCTAATGCATATACATGGAATCTAGAAAAATGGTACTGAAGAATTTATTTACAGGGAAGCAATGGGGAAACAGACTAGACAATAGACTATGGGCATGGGGAGAGGGGAGCAGAGGGTGATATGTATGGAAAGAGTAACGTGAAAACTTACATTACCATATGTAAAATAGATAGCCAATGGGAATTTGCTGTATGACTCTGGAAACTCAAAAAGGGGCTCTGTATCAACCTGGCGGGGTGAGATGGGGAGGGAAATGGGAAGGAGGTTCAAAAGGGAGGGGATATATGTAT
Source organism: Cephalophus harveyi (assembly GCA_006410635.1). Taxonomy (NCBI): domain Eukaryota; kingdom Metazoa; phylum Chordata; class Mammalia; order Artiodactyla; family Bovidae; genus Cephalophus; species Cephalophus harveyi. Next base: position 150,503 of record SJYT01045012.1, read on the forward strand.
ATTTATGGCTGATTTAGTTTGAGGTTTGACAGAAAACAACAAAATTCTATAAAGCAATTATCCTTCAATAAATAAATTAAGAAAATGCTGCACTCAGTATGCCAGCATATTTGGAAAGCTCAGCAGTGGCCACGGGGCTGGAAATGTCAGTTTCTATTCAAATCCCAAAGAAGGGCAAAGCCAAAGAACGTTCAAACTACCACACAATTACACTCATCTCACATGCTACCAAAGTAATGCTTAAAATTCTCCAAGCCAGGCTTCAACAGTATGTGAACCACGAACTTTCAGATGTTCAAGCTGGATTTAGAAAAGGCAGAGGAACCAGAGATCACATTGCCAACACCCTTTCGATCATTGAAAAAGCAAGAGAATTTCAGAAAAACGTCTACTTCTGCTTTATTGACTACACCAAAGCCTTTGACTGTGTGATTCACAACAAACTGGAAAATTTTCCAAGAGATGGGAATACCAGAACACCTGCCTCTTGAGAAATCTGTATGCAGGTCAGGAAGCAATAGTTAGAACCAGACATGGAGCAACAGACTGGTTCCAAATTGGGAAAGGAGTATGTCAAGGCTGTATAATGTCACCCTACTTATTTAACTTCTATGAAGAGTACATCATGTGAAATTCCAGGCTGGATGAAGCACAAGCTGGAATCAAAATTGCTGGGAGAAACGTCAGAGAAAATTTTCCAAGAGATGGGAATACCAGAACACCTGCCTCTTGAGAAATCTGTATGCAGGTCAGGAAGCAATAGTTAGAACCAGACATGGAGCAACAGACTGGTTCCAAATTGGGAAAGGAGTATGTCAAGGCTGTATAATGTCACCCTACTTATTTAACTTCTATGAAGAGTACATCATGTGAAATTCCAGGCTGGATGAAGCACAAGCTGGAATCAAAATTGCTGGGAGAAACGTCAGTAACCTCAGATATGCAGCTGGTACCACCGTTATGGCAGAAACTGAAGAGGAGTGAAGAGCCTCTTGATGAAAGGAGAGTGAAAAAGTTGGCTGAAAATTCAGCATTCAAAAAATGAAGATCATGGCATCTAGTCCCATCACTTCAAGGCAAATATATGGGGAAACAATGGAAACCATGAAAGACTTTATTTTCTTGGACACTGAAATCACTGCAGATGGTGACTTAGCCATGAAATTAAGAGACTTGCTCCTTTGAAGAAAAGCTCTGATCAACCTAGACCATATATTAAAATGCAGAGACATTCTTTTGCTGACAATGGTCCATCTAGTCAAAGCTATGGTTTTTCCAGTAGTCATGTATGGATGTGAGAGTTGGACTATAAAGAAAGTTGAGCAACAAAAAATTGATGCTTTTGAAATATGGTGTTGGGG
>SJYT01045012.1:151880-169450 GCA_006410635.1 Cephalophus harveyi
ATGTGAGTCTGAGTGAACTCCGAGAGATGGTGATGAACAGGGAGGCCTGGCGTGTTGCGATTCATGGGGTCGCAAAGAGTCGGACACGACTGAGCGACTGAACTGAATTGAACTGATACTATAGTTTGTATTACAAAATGACTAGGTTTGTATTTATGCTTTTTAATATGAATCATTTTAAACATATACAATCAATAGACACACATAATACTCTTATCAGCAATTTCAAGAACTATATATTGAATTTTCCTTCAGATCTAAATTTGATTTTTTAAAGTAAAATTTACACACATTTACATGTACACACTTTATCTGTATATTTTTAACAAAGGTAATTGTATATCCCTTTATATCCTGCTGCTGCTGCTAAGTCGCTTGAGTCTTGTCCGACTCTGTGCGACCCCATAGACAGCAGCCCACCAGGCTCCCCTGCCCCTGGGATTCTCCAGGCAAGAACACTGGAGTGGGTTGCCATTGCCTATTTCAAGAACTATATATTGAATTTTCCTTCAGATCTAAATTTGATTTTTTAAAGTAAAATTTACACACATTTACATGTACACACTTTATCTGTATATTTTTAACAAAGGTAATTGTATATCCCTTTATATCCTGCTGCTGCTGCTAAGTCGCTTGAGTCTTGTCCGACTCTGTGCGACCCCATAGACAGCAGCCCACCAGGCTCCCCTGCCCCTGGGATTCTCCAGGCAAGAACACTGGAGTGGGTTGCCATTGCCTTCTCCAATGCATAAAAGTGAAAAGTGAAAGTGAAGTCACTCAGTAGTGTCCGACTCTTAGCGACCCCGTAGACTGCAGCCTACCAGGCTCCTCCACCCATGGAATTTTCCAGGCAAGAGTACTGGAGTGGGTTAATTTATAGCCTACATTCTTATAAATAATTTTCCCATCATGTTAAAAATCTTCTTAGGTTTCTTTCCATTCTGTCCCTGAAGCCACTGAACAGATATCTTCAGCACTTATTTTATCTATATAATCTAAAACTTCATAGAAATAAAATTATTTACTTAATACTCTTTAGTAGTAATTGGTAACTCAGTATGATTTTAGATTCATCTATGCTGTTGCACACATAAGAAGCAAATCCAGCTTTGTTGCTGAATAGAGTTGCATTATGTAAACATCCCAAAACTTATTTGTCTATTCACTTGGTGATGAGTAGTTGTGATGTTTCCATTTTGGGGTAATTATGAATAAAGCTGCTATGAACATTCCTGCACAAGTCTTTGTGTAAACATATGCTTTAATTTGTCTTGAATAAACACTCAGGAGATCAATTATTTCAGGTAATTTAAGAGAATATGTTACTCCACATTATTACCAAAATTTGATTTTGTCATGGTTTTTAATTTGATCATTCTAGTGCTTGTGTAGTAATATATCATTATATATTAAACATGTAATTCCTGATGCCTAATGATTTTGAGAATTTGAATGTCATTTGTATATTTTCTTTTGCCAAATGTCAGTTTAGGTCGCTTTATTTTTCCATTGTTTGTTTTTCTTATTAGTTGTGTTTTATATGTTTTTGACATGAATTTCTTTTCAGAGAGTAGAGATTATGAATATTTTATTATTCCAGTCTTACTCTCTAAATTCACATTCTCTACAGTAAGTTTTAAAATTTCATGTAACATGTAATAGCTTACTTCTTATGGTTCTTGCTTTCTGTGTTCTGTCTTAGAAACCGTTACATTCAATCGGGTTGCAAAGATATTCTCATTTTTATAAATTTTACAGAATTTAAGCTCTTTTTTTTTTTTAACCTAGGTCTATTTTAGAAGTATAATTAAAATTTTGCATAAGTTGTAAAGTTGGAGACAAACTTCTTTTTTTCCCTCATAAGTATATTCAATTGCACCAGATTACTGGAAGAAACAACTATCCTATTTTCAGTGAATTACCACATTTTTCATTTGATAAAATATAACTACCATATGTAAAATAGATAGCCAATGGGAATTTGCTGTATGACTCTGGAAACTCAAAAAGGGGCTCTGTATCAACCTGGCAGGGGGTGGGGGCGGGTGGGGGATGGAGAGAGAGATGGTAGGGAGGTTCAAAAGGAAGGGGATATATGTATACCCCTGGTTGATTCATGTTGAGGTTTGACAGAAAACAACAAAATTCTGTAAAGCAATTATCCTTCAATAAAAAAATAAACAAATAAAAATAGCATTTAGCTGTCAACATGTTTTACAACTTGAAATTATATAAAATAATGAGCATGTGTGCATGCGTACTAAGTCACTTCAGTTGTTTATGACTCTGCAACCCCATGGACTACCAGTCTCCTCTGTCTATGAGATTCTCTAGGCAAAAGTATTGGGGTGGACTGTTGTGCCTTCCTCCAGGGGATCTTCGCAATACAGGGATCATACTGGATCTCTTATGTCCCCTGTATTATCAAGCAGGTTCTTTACCACTAGTGCCACTTGCATAGCTGTCAATTCTGGAATGTAAGTGAAAAAAGAGAATATTATAAATATATATATAAAGATATATGCAATGAAGATAAACTACATTCAAAAATATTCTGGCTAAGGGACAAAATACAAAATGAGTTAGTTCTTGACTGCTTAGATTGAGGTTTAAACCAAAATGGTTCATAATCAATGCTTGAGTCAACACTAGATGTTCTCAGTCCCTGAAGAGATGGACACAGAACGTCCCTCTCCGGGGAGATACAACCTTTGTATAAAGTGTTCCTCTTAGGGATTGTGGGCAAGAAGGCCAGCCTGACACACAGGAGGAGGCAGCACATTTCCTTGGGAAGGTAGCCCAGGTCATACTTTATACTTGTGTGTATGAGGGGTCTTCCACAAAAGGCTCATACTGGTGGGGCAGCTTAGCACTGTAGACATTGAGGAGAATTTCTAGAGGTCACCTCAGGTAGAATCACTTGCAGATATACCACAGATGACATGCCAGGCCCCCTTTATTTCAGTTACTGCTACAGAGAGGGAGCATCCTGACACTGTGTTCTGTACTTTCCCTGCAGATATGGGCCTGGGTAAGTGATTAGAGTCCAGAACCATGGAAATCAAAGTGATAGTCAGTAAAGTGACCTCTAAAATAGTTGCTGTATCATATAGGCCTTAGGGATGACCTATGCACTTTGAGTTACAAAACAGGGATATTAAATATTTACTTTCTCTGTGTATTAACCTACATTCAAGAATCAGATTCTGTAAAGGTGACTGCTTTCTACAGTTCGTGTGATAAAACATGAGTTGACTGACAGCATCCAATTTTGTTCTGAGTTGAATCTAACTCACATATTCTATATTTTAGAATGAAAAACAAATATTTTTAAATTTATCCCAGGTAGAAAGTCTTTCAAAAATGAGTATCAATAAAGGAGTATTAAAAGTTTTGTCATTGTTCCCTAAGTGCAATGTCTACCTGGGATATTATAAAGAGGCTTTAAAACACAGCTCTTCATCTAATTAGATGAAAAAATTAACTTTCAACTTGAAATGAATGGTGGGGCTCAGTTAACATATTCCCTCTGAAGGGGCTATGTGCATACGGCTTGTAAGCTATTGTGTTTTATTAGAAAATCAAACAGTAGCATTGAGTCATATTTGTGGATAATAATGCCAGATTATTTCAACTAATGTTACTTAAGGGGCCAGTGTTAAGGCATGTTTACGTTTCACATATATAACATCTTATTTTATTAACACAAGAGCCATTTGAAGTTGATACATGATTATCTCAGACTGCTGCTGCTGCTAAGTCACTTCAGTCGTGTCCGACTCTGTGCGACCCCAGAGACGGCAGCCCACCAGGCTCCCCTGCCCCTGGGATTCTCCAGGCAAGAACACTGGAGTGGGTTGCCATTTCCTTCTCCAATGCATGAAAGTGAAAAGTGAAAGTGAAGTCGCTCAGTCATGTCCGACTCTTAGCGACCCCATGGACTGCAGCCCACCAGGCTTCTCCATCCATGGGATTTTCCAGGCAAGAGTATTAGACAGTTAAAATAAAGCTCAGGGAATTATTTTCTAAGGTCATCAGAGTATAGGAGAGTGAAGACTTAAAACCATGTTTTTGTTGGGTTAAAAAAGAGTGTTCCCAAACACCAAACAATTGATTTTTAATCAACCACAGTAGGCAGAATATTTAGACTTAATATAGGTTGTTTCTTTAGTTTATGTTCTTTGACCTTAATTTTTTAATATTATTGGTAGATTTTAGGATTTTTAGCTCTCAGCAGTAATTGAGTGAGATAAATGATTCTATCTTTAAAATAAGCTCCAAAATTGAATGTGATATTAAATCAAATTATACTACACTGACTCAGTGTATGTGAGTCTGAGTGAACTCCGAGAGATGGTGATGAACAGGGAGGCCTGGCGTGTTGCGATTCATGGGGTCGCAAAGAGTCGGACACGACTGAGCGACTGAACTGAATTGAACTGATACTATAGTTTGTATTACAAAATGACTAGGTTTGTATTTATGCTTTTTAATATGAATCATTTTAAACATATACAATCAATAGACACACATAATACTCTTATCAGCAATTTCAAGAACTATATATTGAATTTTCCTTCAGATCTAAATTTGATTTTTTAAAGTAAAATTTACACACATTTACATGTACACACTTTATCTGTATATTTTTAACAAAGGTAATTGTATATCCCTTTATATCCTGCTGCTGCTGCTAAGTCGCTTGAGTCTTGTCCGACTCTGTGCGACCCCATAGACAGCAGCCCACCAGGCTCCCCTGCCCCTGGGATTCTCCAGGCAAGAACACTGGAGTGGGTTGCCATTGCCTTCTCCAATGCATAAAAGTGAAAAGTGAAAGTGAAGTCACTCAGTAGTGTCCGACTCTTAGCGACCCCGTAGACTGCAGCCTACCAGGCTCCTCCACCCATGGAATTTTCCAGGCAAGAGTACTGGAGTGGGTTAATTTATAGCCTACATTCTTATAAATAATTTTCCCATCATGTTAAAAATCTTCTTAGGTTTCTTTCCATTCTGTCCCTGAAGCCACTGAACAGATATCTTCAGCACTNTAAATTAAATTATTGGTTCTAAATTAACAGTTTATGTACATTTTTCTTGATGTATTGACCTTGTTACTTCCAGTGATATATTAAATATAATTGATGCTTGTTGATATTCTTGGCTTTTTCCAAATCCTAGGGAAAAAAATTTCACTGTTCCACCATTCATTATAATATTAGCTGGAGAATTTTCATCAATTCCTTTTGCCTAATTGAACAAGATTTATGCCTTGCCTTTTCTATTGAAAACTTTTCTTTTAATATAATACATAAATACTGAATTAAATGACTCTTTTCCCCACCTGTATTAAGATGATCACATTTGTACATGTGTACAATCACAGCTTTTTATTATAAAAGTATAAAAATACTTGTAATTCTGCAACCACAACATAAAAGACAGTTTCACTAAAATACAGATTTAAACACAGTCTATTAAGCCAAATAAAAAAAAGTAACACCTAGGGAGACGGGACTATGACAGGCAAATAAACCTAAGAAGTGGATGTTTTATTGACCACAATGACCACTATAGGGCTTCCCTGATGATGGCAGGAGACTGGATTCAATCCCTGGGTCAGGAAGAAGGGAATGGCTACCCACTACAGTATACCTGCCAGGAGAATTCCATGGACAGAGGAACCTGGCGGGCTACAGTCCATGAGTTCTCAAGAAGTCAGACACGACTGAGCAAATAACACTATTGACCATTATAAGGAAAGATTCCTAATCCAATACTTATACATTTTTAAAAATAACATTTTGGAGGCTTTTCTTTTTGTACTGCTCAACTAGGTAACCAAGGTAACTTGAAAATGTTATACAAGTTACGATTATTGAAAGGGTTTTCACTTGATATTAGCATATGTAGGTGAGCATTCCACAAAAGAATGAACTCAGAGATGATTTGGTTCAGTTCAGTTCAGTTCAATTCAGTCGCTCAGCTGTGTCCAACTCTTTGTGATCCCATGGACTGAAGAAGGCCAGGCCTCCCTGTCCATCAGCAAATCTCGGACTTTACCCAAACTCATGTCCATTGAATTGGTGATGCCATCCAACCATCTATCTCATCTTCTGTCGTCCCCTTCTCCTCCCACCTTCAATCTTTCCCAGCAACAGGGTCTTTTCAAATGAGTCAGTTCTCCGCATCAGGTGGCCAAAGTATTGGAGTTTCTACTTCTGCATCAGTCCTTCCAATGAATATTCAGGACTGATCTCCTTTAGGATGGACTGGTTGGATCTCCTTGCAGCACAAGGGACTCTCAACAGTCTTCTCCAACACTGAGGTTCAAAAGCATTAATTCTTTGGTGCTCAGCTTTCTTTATAGTCCAACTCTCACATCCATACATGACCACTGAAAAAACCATAGTCTTGACTAGATGGACTTTTGTTGGCAAAGTAATATCTCTGCTTTTGAATATGCTACCTAGGTTGGTCATAACTTTCCTTCCAAGGAGCAAGCATCTTTTAATTTCATGGCTGCAATCACCGTCTGCAGTGATTTTGGAGACCTGAAAAATAAAGTCTGACACTGTTTCCACTGTTTCCCCANAAAGTAATATCTCTGCTTTTGAATATGCTATCTAGGTTGGTCATAACTTTCCTTCCAAGGAGCAAGCATCTTTTAATTTCATGGCTGCAATCACCGTCTACAGTGATTTTGGAGACCTGAAAAATAAAGTCTGACACTGTTTCCACTGTTTCCCCATCTATTTCCCATGAAGTGATGGGACCGGATGCCATGATCTTCGTTTTCTGAATGCTGAGCTTTAAGCCAAGTTTTTCACTTTCCTCTTTCACTTTCATCAAGAGGCTCTTTAGTTCTTCACTTTCTGCCACAAGGGTGGTGTCATCTGCATATCTGAGGTTATTGATATTTCTCGTGGCAATCTTGATTCTAGCTTGTGCTTCATCCAGCCCAGCATTTCTCATGATGTACTCTGTATATAAGTTAAATAAGCAGGGTGACAAACTACAGCCTTGACGTACTCTTTTCCCAGTTTGGAACCAGTCTGTTGTTCCATGTCCAGTTCTAACTGTTGCTTCCTGACCTGCATATAGGTTTCTGAAGAGGCAGGTCAGGTGGTCTGGTATTGCCATCTCTTGAAGAATTTTCAACAGTTTGTTATGATCACACAGTGATGATTATGAATCATTATACCACACTGACATCAAAGAAGTGCAACTTATAAAATCCATGTGGAATATTAAACAGTTTAAAAATAATTTGAATATCTTTGAGAGTTAAATTTAACAGGACCCTAATTTCCTTCCATTATGTTCTCAATAATTTTAAGGTTATTCTACTATATAAATTTATACAGTGACATCCAACCACCATACTTATATCCCCTCATGTCTCTCCAGAAATACTGAAGAAGACAGCAGACCATCCTCCAAGAATTTTCAGCAGAATGTCCTTTGTTAATGACACCACCTCACATCCTTCTGCCTTCCTTCTGCTGGGTGTACCTGGTCTGGAAGATTTCCATATATGGATTGCTTTCCCTTTCTTTGTTGTTTACCTGATAGCCCTTGTAGGGAATGTCACAATCCTATTTGTAATCAAGACAGACCACAGTCTTCATCAACCCATGTTCTACTTCCTGGCTCTTCTCTCCTTTATTGATCTGGGTCTGTCCACTTCTACCATACCCAAAATGCTGGCCATCTTCTGGTTCAACCATAGGAAGGTAAGTTTTGAAGCCTGCCTCATCCAAATGTTCTTTATCCACACCTACACAGGCATGGAATCTGTTGTACTCCTGGCCATGGCAATTGACCGCTTTGTTGCCATCTGTTATCCACTGAGGTATACCACTATCCTCACCAACAAAATGGTAGCCATCATGGCCTCTGTTATAGTTGGGAGGCCAGTCCTCCTTGTCATTCCCTTTTGTCCTCTTCTCAAAAGACTTCCCTTCTGTGGACGCTATATTATTCCTCATACCTACTGTGAGCATATGGGAATTGCTCGTCTAGCCTGTGCTAACATAAGAGTCAACATCATCTATGGCTTATTTACCATTGCTGCTCTGATCTTTGACTTGCTCCTCATTGCCCTCTCCTATGTTCAGATCTTACAAACTGTTTTCCACCTTCCTTCTAGGAATGCCAGACTCAAAGCACTCAGCACATGTGGTTCACATGTCTGTGTCATCTTAGCCTTTTACACACCAGCATTTTTCTCCTTTATGACACACCGGTTTGGTAGGAATGTCCCTCGCTATATTCATATCCTCCTGGCCAATTTGTATGTGGTTGTTCCTCCTTGTTTAAATCCAGTCATTTATGGGGTTAGGACAAAGCAAATTCGGAGCTGGGTTGTGAGAATATTTTTCAAGAAAGAGTGACCCAACATATTCAGAATTTGGTAAGTTCTTCCAGGCTAACCTTTATTTTGAATGTTTCTCAGGGTCCCCAAATTGAGATTATTAAAGACCACTAATGCATTACTTCAGCCTTTATTACTCTAATCTCATATTAAAAGTTTCCTTTATATAATTTTCACTTTGACTTTCAAGAGATTATACTGATTTTTTTCACTAAAGATGAGAGAAGATTGTGGAGCCAAGTAAAAGTTGTAATAAAATTGATTGAAGTTAAATTACCCTTAATGATGAAAAACTGAATATTTTTTCTCTACTAGTTTTTCTAGCCAATGTATTAAAGCAAACATATGCAATTAAAAAAACAAAAAACAAAAACAAAACTTTGATTTTGGAAAGAGAAAATAAACCCTATTTCTTATGGCATGGTTTGTCCAGGCAGAAAAATCTTATGTAAAAGACCATTAAGATGTGTAACCGTGTACCAGCCCCAAGCATCCTGTATCCTGTATCGAACATAGGCTGGTGCTTCATTCTTACGTGATAGTATACACGTTTCAATGCCATTCTCCCAAATCATCCCACCCTCTCCCTCTTCCACAGAGTCCAAAAGTCCGTTCTATACATCTGTGTCTGTTTTGCTGTCTCGCATACAGGGTCATCATTGCCATCTTTCTAAATTCACAATTGAATTTCTAGGAGGATTTTTGAGGGTAGTGATTGAAAGGCTGGTTCTAAAATTTATATGGAAGTATAGAAGTGAAAATAATCAAAAGAACTTTGAAAAATTATGTAACAAAGTTGAAGAATATACATCAATAAAGTTAGTATACTAGTGGCATAATTGATCAATGTATTGATCAATATAGAAGAAGCCCCAAAACAGAGCCAGATATAGACATGGTTAATTGATTTTTAACAAAACGCTAAGGTGTAAGTTAGTTCAATGTAGAATTACAGATTTGAAATAATTGTGTAATGATGTACACATGCATGCACCTGCATCTGTACCTTACATTCTACATTAAAAAATGAAGTAATCCTAAATTATAAAGGTTTTAGAAAAATTAAAGATCAATATCCAGGTAGAGTGTACCATTACGAAAGCATAAAACTTCTAAGAGAAATTATGGTAAAGATAAAAATCTAAATTTTTTAAAAAATAAACTAACTTTATAAAACTTTAAAGTTTCTACTCTTTTTTTTTTTTAATTTTATTTTTACTTTATTTTACTTTACAATACCGTATTGGTTTTGCCATACATTGACATGAATCCACCATGGGTGTATATTAGCTCCCAATTCTGAATCCCCCTCCCACCTCCCACCCCATATCATCCCTCTGGATCATCCCCGTGCACCAGCCCCAAGCATCCTGTATCCTGCATCGAACATAGGCTTGTGCTTCGTTCTTACATGATAGTATACACGTTTCAATGCCATTCTCCCAAATAAAGTTTCTACTCTTATAAAGCACTATTAAATGAACAAAAACACAAGTTGAGACTGCAAGAAGACACTGCGAACTAAACATCTAATAATAGATTGCATCCAGTATACATAAAGTTTAAAGGAAATCAAACCTTTCAATAGAAGTGGGCAAAATGTTTTAATGAATTGTTCACCGAAAGATTAAAACAAAAGCATTAATCACTTTCATTGTCATTAAGTAATTAGAAAATATAAATTAAAATCTCACAAGATACAATACCACCCTATGACATTGGAAAACTAAGAAAAAAAAAAAAGACTGACCATAATGAGAAGAGGTGAAGAAACAGGTACTCTACTGCTTTTAATAACATAAACATTACAGATACTTTGGAAAAACAAATGAAAATTAATTAACTCTAAATTTTCAGTCCTAGTTACTGTTTTTAAAAGCTTTTATTTTTATAAAGCAGTTTTAGGTTCACAGTAAAATTAAGTGAAAGATATACAATTTTTCCATATACACCCCCTACACATAACTTTCCCCATTCAATTCCCATCAGAGTTGTACAATTGTTACAATGGATGAACCTACGTTGACACGTCATAATACCTAATGTCCTTAGTTGATCTTAGCATTCATTTTTGGTGTTGTGCATTCACTCAATTTGGATAAATATATATAATGACATATATTCACCATTATAGTATCATACAGAACATTTTTATTGCCTTAAAAATCCTCTATCCTATTGACCCCTGCCCTCCACTTCAATCTCAAACAACCACAGATATGATTATTGCCTCCATGCGAGTGTGCATGCTAAGTCACTCAGCCATGTCAACTCTTTGTGACCCTATGGACTGTAACCCACCAGGCTCCACTGTCCGTGGGGTTCTCCAGGCAAGAATACTGGAATGGCTTGCTTTGCCCTCTTCCGGGAGATCTTCCTGACCCAGGGATTGAACCTGCTTCTCTTACATCTCCTGCATTGGCAGGCAGGTTCTTTACCACTAGCGCCACCTGGGAAGCACTGCTTCCATGGTTTTACCTTTTCCAGAATATCATTTATCTGGAATCACAAAGCAGATAGCCTTTATAAATAGCCTTATTTCACTTAGCAATATGCATCTAAGTTTCCTCCAAGGCTTTTCATGATTTGATAGTTCATTTATTTTTCGTACTGAATAATATTCCACTATCTCTTTTCCATTCACTTACTCTAGGATATGTTGGTTGCTTCCAAAATTTGGCATTTGTGAATAAATCTGCTATACACTGCTACAGAAAAACCTATACATGCAGGTTTTTCTGTGAATGTTAAGTTTTTAATTCTATTGGCTAAATATCATAGAGCATGACTGCTGGAATGTGTGGTAACAGTATGTTTAGTTTTGTAAGAAACCATCAAACTGTCTTCCAAAGTGGCTGCTTTCCTACCAGCAGTGAATAAGAGTTCCTTTTACTCCACATCTTTGGCAGGATTTAGTGTTGTCAGTGTCTAGACTTTGACTTTTTTAATAGATGTTCAGTCTCTCATTATTGTTTTAATTTGGATTGTACTGATGATATATGCTGTGGAGTATCTTTGTATATATTTATTTGTCATCTGTATATCACTTTTTATTTTTCATTTTTCTTAATTTTTTATTGAAGAATAATTGCTTTACAGAATTTTGTTGTTTTCTGTCTACCCTCAACATGAATCAGGCATAGGTATACATATATCCCCTCCCTTTGAACCTCCGTCCTATCTCCCTCCCCATTTCACCCTTCTAGGTTGATAGAGTGTCTGTTTGTTTCCTGAGCCATAGAGCAAATTCTTGTTGGCTATCTATTTTACATATGGTAATGTAAGTTTCCATGTTACTCTCTCCATACATCTCACCCCCTCCTCCCTCTCCCCATGTCTGTAAGTCTATTCTTTGGTGAAGTGTCTCGTAAGGCCTTTGGCCCATTTTTTTTTTTTTTTTTTAATCAAGTTGTTTATTAGTGTTAAGTGTTAAGAAGTCCTTGTATATTTTGGATAAAAATCCTTTCTCAGATGTGTCTTTTGCAAATATTTTTTCTAGTCTATGCCTTTTCTTCTCATTCTCCTAATGTTATCTTTCAGATTATAAGGTTTCAACTGTAATTAAGTCCTGCTCATCAGTTATTTTTTTTTTTTTTATGAATCATGTCTAAGTGTTGTTTCTAAAAAGTCACTGTCCTATCCAAGTTCATCTAGGTTTTCTCCTACATTATGTTATAGGAGTTTTATGGTTTTCCTTTTTATATTTAGGTCTGTGATGCATTTTGAGGTCGTTTTTGTGAAGGAGGTAAAATCTGTGTCTAGATCCTTTTTTTTTTTTTTTTTTAGCACACTGTTGATGCCCAATGTTCCCACACCATTAATGAAAAGACTGTTTTTGCATCCTGTAGCCCCAGACCCTGGGACTCACTTTCTCTCACCAGTTAGCCACACTAGATCTTGGCCCCACCTACCAGTGGACTGGTACCAACCCTGGGGCCCCTGGGCCCTGCAGTCAGAGGGACTCAGGTCAAGTAGTAGACAGGTATGAGCCCCAGGAATCCCTGGACCCAGCCTTACCCACCAGCAAGCTCAACACAGTACCAAGACTGTTGGAGCCCTTCAACAGAGACCTCGGGATCTAGTGCTGACCGTTACTGAATTCACACTAACTCTAGGATCCCCTAGTCTCAGCTCTACCTACCAGATAACTGGCACCAACACCAAGATCTGGTATCACCTACTAGTGTATGAGCACCAGTCCCCAAAACTCTTGGGCCCTGACCTTGCTGATCAATGACCTTGCCTGGCAGACACCAGCCCCAGGAAAAGTGCAGCCTCACAGCTTTCCTTCTCAGGACCCAGCCAACACACCAAAAGTCTAGCCCCAGGCTTGGAACACCCCTGGATTTGGACTTGTACCCCAGCTCTGGTTCTGCCACTAGCAGGCCAGCAACAGCTCTAGGACACCTTGCTCCCCTCAGGCAGCAACCCTGGAATCTACCCTACCCAACAACTAGCTGACATCAGCATTGGGAAATGCTGGGATACAGCTCTGCCTGCCAGTGATCTAGCATTACCCCTGGGATGCGAGTCCTGGCTTCACCTACTAGTAGGCCAAAATCAGCTCTGAGACACCTCAGTCTCCTCAGTAAGCTCCCCAGGATTCAGCCCCACTCACCAGATCCAGGTAATAGATCCAGGGCTGATACTTGGCTCTGCAATAGCCCACCCTAGAACCTGGTTCTGCCCACCATCAAGCCAATGCAAGACCAAGGACACTCTAGGCAGCCAGATGACTGCTGACTCAGTCCTACAACCCAAAAGTAAATTGTAAAATATGATGAAACAAAAAGTAATTTTGGGGTGACGGGAATAAAAATGCAGGAATGTCAAAATTCATTCGAAATTAAGAGATCATGTAGGATATATGTCAAAAGCCATAGAGTGGCGGAATCGATATAAAAACAAGACCTCTATATAGCTCCCTATAAGATATTCACTTCAAATCTAAAGATATACAAAGATTGAAAGTGATAGGGATAGAAAGAGACATGACATGCAAATGGAAATCAAAAGATAGTCAAGGTAGTGATATTTATATCAGAAAAAGTAGGTCTTAAAACAGACAGTCAGTTCAGTTCAGTTCAGTCACTCAGTCGTGTCTGACTCTTTGCGACCCCACGAATCGCAGCACACCAGGCCTCCCTGTCCATCACCAACTCCCATAGTTCACTCAGACCCACGTCCATCGAGTCAGTGATGCCATCCAGCCATCTCATCCTCTGTCATCCCCTTCTCCTCCTGCTCCCAATCCCTCCCAGCATCAGAGTCTTTTCCAATGAGTCAGCTCTTCGCATGAGGTGGCCAAAGTACTAGAGTTTCAGCTTTAGCCATCATTCCTTCCAAAGAAATCCCAGGGCTGATCTCCTTTAGAATGGACTGTAGTAAGAGACAAAAATAATGATCAAGGGATCAATCCAAGAAAATATAACAACTGCAGATATATATGTACCCAGCATATGAACACCTAAATACAGAAAGCAATTATATCTGTTTTTATAGATGTTCAGGTTGGATAAATTGTATGTGACATCCACTTACAGAGACATTAAGTGGAAAAATTAAGACTCTAATTCCCAGTCTTGCTGATGGTAAAATCCAAGAAATTTATATCAAAGAATTATAGAAGGATGGGGATAAGTACAACAAGTCTTAGAACTGTCAGCTGATTTTAGTCATGAATAATTGTAGAACACAGTTTTGAATCTGTTTAGTCCTTACACCAAAAACAATAGGGTTCAGCATATGAGGGACCAACAAATATATGTTGGTTAGCAGGATGTGGCTCTGATGTGGTATGTATTACTAAAGCAGTGGGTGAGGAAGGAGACAAGAGCAGTAACATAGAAGGTGAGGATAACACAAACATGGGGCCTGCAGTCGCTGAGGGCCTTCAATCTGGCATCTTTAGAAGGGAGACTGAAGACAGTATGGAGTATCTGTACATAAGACAAAAAGATGAATTTCACATCAGCCCCAACAATTAAGATAATGATTGCCAAACTATACAGACTATTGACGGAAATGTCATTCAGTCAGT
Source organism: Cephalophus harveyi (assembly GCA_006410635.1). Lineage (NCBI taxonomy): Eukaryota > Metazoa > Chordata > Mammalia > Artiodactyla > Bovidae > Cephalophus > Cephalophus harveyi. The sequence continues at coordinate 166,295 of SJYT01045012.1, forward strand.
TCAGTCGCTCAGTCGTGTCTGATTCTTTGTGACTCCATGAACTGCAGCACGCCAGGCTTCCCTGTCCATTGCCACCTCTCGGAGTTTACTCAAACTCATGTCCATTGAGTTGGTGATGCCATCCAACCTTCTCATCCTCTGTCATCCCCTTCTCCTCCCACCATCAATCTTTCCCAGCATCAGCATCTTTTCAAACAAGTCAGCTCTTCACATCAGGTGGCCAAAGTACTGAGTGTAAAAATACAATAAAGTAAGTTTATTTATATTTTGACTCCTCCTTGGTGGACCATCCCTGAAATTAGAAGTATTTCATTCCTCACAGTCAGCTAGTAATCTCATCAAGGACTACTAGGAATAGAGACTATCTTCTTAGCTCAGAACTACAAGAGCATTCTACCTAATACTAAGTATTCTCTTTCTGTTATAGCCTAGCTGGGCAAAAGTTCTGAAAAATAATACAGCTTCTTCACATCTTAACAAAGTAAAGGGGAAATATCTATAGCATTGCTGTCACTGGAAATTATACTGACAAAATGATTATAGTCTCAGGGTAAATTCAATGAAGTAAAATCTCAATAGATATGTGTGACAGTATGACAGGACTGGAAAAGGTCAGTTTTCATTCCAATCCCAAAGAAAGGCAATGCCAAAGAATGCTCCAACTACCACACAATTGCACTCATCTCACACTCTAGTAAAGTAATGCTCAAAATTCTCCAAGCCAGGCTTCAGCAATATGTGAACCGTGAACTTCCAGATGTTCAAGCTGGTTTTAAAAAGGCAGAGGACCAGAGATCAAATTGCCAACATCTGCTGGATCATGGAAAAAGCAAGAGAGTTCCAGAAAAACATCTATTTCTGCTTTATTGACTATGCCAAAGCCTTTGACTGTGTGGATCACAATAAACTGTGGAAAATTCTAAAAGAGATGTAAATACCAGACTACCTGACTTGCCTCTTGAGAAATCTGTATGCAGGTCAGGAAGTGATAGTTAGAACTGGACATGGAACAACAGACTGGTTCCAAATAGGAAAAGGAGTACATCAAGGCTGTATATTGTCACCCTGCTTATTTAGCTTATATACAGAGTACATCATGAGAAATGCTGGGCTGGAGGAAGCACAAGTTGGAATAAAGATTGTGGGAGAGATATCAATAACTCCAGATATGCAGATGACACCACCCTTATGACAGAAAGTGAAGAAGAACTAAAGAGCCTCTTGATGAAAGTGTAAGAGGAGAGTGAAAAAGTTGGCTTAAAGCTCAACATTCAGAAAACGAAGATCATGGCATCCAGTCCCATCACTGCATGGGAAATAGATGGGGAAACAATAGAAACAGCGACAGACTTTATTTTGGGGGGCTCCAAAATCACTGCAGATGGTGATTGCAGCCATGAAATTAAAAGACACTTACTCCTTGGAAGGAAAGTTATGACCAACCTAGATAGCACATTAAAAAGCAGAGACATTACTTTGCCAACTAAGGTCTGTCTAGTCAAGGCTACGGTTTTTTCAGTGGTCACGTATGGATGTGAGAGTTGGACTGTGAAGAAAGCTGAGTGCAGAAGAATTGATGCTTTTGAACTGTGGTGTTGGAGAAGACTCTTGAGAGTCCCTTGGACTGCAAGGAGATCCAACCAGTCCATTCTGAAGGAGATCAACCCTGGGATTTCTTTGGAAGGAATGATGCTAAAGCTGAAAGTCCAGTACTTTGGCCACCTCATGCGAAGAGTTGATTCATTGGAAAAGACTCTGATGCTGGGAGGGATTGGGGGCAGGAGGAGAAGGGGATGACAGAGGATGAGATGGCTGGATGACATCACTGACTCGATGGACATGAATCTGGGTGAACTCCGGGAGTTGGTGATAGACAAGGAGGCCTTGCGTGCTGCGATTCATGGGGTCTCAAAGAGTCAGACACGGCTGAGCAACTGAACTGAACTGAACTGAAGTAACTTTCTGAAGAAACAGGAAAGCAGAAATAGAGTCATAGGTGTAAATAATAAACTTATGATTACTGTGAGGGGGCAAATGGGGAAATTGGGATTGACATATATGTTCTACTATGTATAAAACAGATAACTAATGAGAACCAACTATATTGCACAGGAAATTGTACTCAATCTGTGGTGCTCTAAATGGGAAAAACATCCAATAAAGAGTAGATATATGTATACATATAGGTGATTCTCTTTGCTATACAGCAGAAAGCAACACAACATTGTAAAGCAGCTATACTCCAGTGAAAATTAATTTTAAAAGTAAAGAAACAGTTTATTTACTCAAGTTGTATGCCTGTGACAACACTAGTTCAGTTAAAATTAAGGATGTAGTTATATAGGGAACTTAGCTGAGAGGGAAACACAGAAATAAAGTAGAAAATTGGATTCATGTAATACTTCAACCTTAACATTCATGGATGGTTCCCTCTCTCTGTTTCTCTTTACATTTCTAGCATTGCTATCATTGAAAAGTACCCCTAGAAAGTAACTATAGTTAGGAGGTAAATTCAATGAGGTAAAGTCTAACTAAATATTCATGAAAACAATACATGAAGGACAAATAATCTGTACATAATTGCAACACTCTCTCTCTTTACATATACATATGCATAAACATATGCATATACACACATATATATGTTTGTGTATCTATGCATAAAATAGACATATATTCAAATATATGTATCCCTTAATATACATTCATGTATACACACAGAATCACATGTACGCATAGATATATGTGCAAACACGATACATACATATTTATAAAAATTCCTACACATATAATAAGTATGGGGATATTATATATTGCAAGCAAAATGCAGATATAACATATGTACATTTGTTTCTGCCTATGTGTGTGACTAACAATTTGATATTCAGTATTTATTAAATGTCTACTATATACCTGAATTTATCTTAGATGCCTTGGAAAACAGTATCAGAAAAAATAAATACCATGCTTTCTCTCAAGAACCTAGAGCACTCTTGAGGATTCACATCATTAACCTTTTAAATAACATGCTACACAGAATCTCATAGTATAGAATAATATTTTAGTGAATGATTGGCATGACTTCATTAAGTTGATTAGTAAAAAAATTTTTTAAAAGCTGACTTTTATAAAGACATACATATACACATATATATC
>SJYT01045012.1:170781-194387 GCA_006410635.1 Cephalophus harveyi
TATATATATATATATATATATATATAAAACATCTTTCTTCCAAATCCCTCCTAATGTATCATACAGCTCTATTTGTCCTTTAGCATGAAAATTTTGGCATGAATTTTATTATGGTAGCTACAGTCTACCAAAACTTACTAAAGATAGCAATATGTATCTTGTGACTGTCATTAATATTAAAAGCTGAAAAAAATGTAGGGCCCCTTATTTTACATGGAAGAATTCTAAGAGATTTGCACATATTATCTCATCTCATTCTCACAGCTTTGTAATAAGTTAGGCACTGCTACAATCCTTTAACTACAAACGGTAAAACTGATATTCTACAATGTGCCTTCAGTTACTAAATGTATAAAGAAGACCTAATACTTATCCTTTTCAAAATATTTCAAAAAACTGAAGCTGCTGGAACCCTCTCAAAGTCATTCTGTGCAGCCATTATTCTGATACCAAAACCTGAGAAATACAGTAAAAAAAAAAAAGGAAAGAAAATTACAAACCAATTTCTCTGATAAATATAAATATATTGACCAAGGTATAAGCAAATCAAATTCAACAATATATAAGAGATCATACACCATGAGCAAGTGGGGCTTATTCAAGGGATATAAGTATGGTTCAATATGTGCAAGAAATAAAGCAAAACCTCAAAACGGTTAAAGAAACCATAAAACTCCAAGAAGAAAATATAGGCAATTATCCTCTTTGACAATGATCGTTGAAATACTTTTTTTTTTTTTTTGGCTATATTAGGTAAGGGAAGCAAAATAAAACATAAACAAATGATCTAATCAAATATCTACATTTTTGTACATTGAAGGAAACCATCAAGAAAATGAAAATGCAATCTACTAAATGGAAGAAGATTGTTGCAGACAAAATGTTCAATACATTTTTAATATCCAAATATGTAAAACACAACTAAGTATCAAAGAAACAATCTGATTTTAATGGACAGAGAACTTGAATAGATATTTTTTCCAAAGAAGAGCTACAGATGGCAAACAAAAATATGAAAAGCTGCTTGATATCACTAATTAGGAAATGCAAATAAAAACCACAATGAGAAATTACTTCACACAGAATGGCTATGGTCAGAAAGACAAGAAATAGGAATTGTTTGTAAGAAAGCAGAGAGAAGCAAATCCTAGTAGTACACTGTTAGTGTGAATGCAAATTGGAGCTGGTTCCATATAAAACTGAATGGGGTTTTCCTCCAGAAATTATAAATAGAACTATTGTACCATCTAGCAATTCCAGTCCTGGGTATTTAATCCAAAGAAAATAAAAACCCAAATTCAAAATGATATATGTACCCCAAAGTTCACAGTAAGATTATATAGCAACCAAGATACTAAAGCAACCAGAGCCACCTGAGTGTGCATAATGAGAAAATGGATAAAGATGTTTACACAACACAGCTATATACACACAATGGAATATTTGTCAGGCATGAAAACAATGAAATCTCATTTGCCTCAATATGGATGGTCCTGCAAGTATTATACTTAGTGAAATAAGCCAAGAGAAAGACAAATATTATTTGTCTTTACTTATATGGGGAATCTAGAAAATGAAGCAAACAAAACAGAAGCAGAGTCACAAATAAAACAGAATTAAAGAAATAAAACAAAACAAAATAAAACTAGTGGTTATCAGAAAGGAGTTCAGTCAGAGGAGAAGCAAATTAGGTGAAGGGGATTGAGCAAAGTAAACTATCAGTTATAAAATAAATAAATCACATGGATATAATTTATAGCAAAGGGAATATAAGCAATAATTTATAACTTTGTATGCAGTGTAATATAAACTATTGAATTACAAATCTTGTACATCTAAAACTGATATAAACTATGCATCATCTATGCCTCAGTGAAAAAATATGGAGGGATAATGTGTAACATAATTTGAGAAAATATAATAGAAGATAAACTACATAAAAGGGGTGTGACTAAGATAAAATATGAAATGGATTCCTGGCTCCCTAGATGTAGGTGTGAAGCTAGTCGCTTCAAAAAGTTTGACTTAAGGTCACAGATACTCTCCTACCCTGAGAAATTGTCCTGGGATGTCCTCCTCAGGGGAGAAACAGCCTCTGCATAAAATGTTCGTCTTGAGAGATCCTGGGCAGGAAGGACAGCCTGACACACAAGAAAAGGCAGAATGTTGTCCTTGGGAACACAGTCCAAGTTTAATACTGGTGAGGGGTTCTCCTCTAAAATGATTCAGACCAATGGGGCAGCTCAGCACTGTGGACACTGAGGAGAGTTTCTGGAGGTCACATCAGGTAGCACCACTTGCAGATATATCATAGATGAAGATACCCGGCCCTCTTTAGCTACTGCTACAAAGAAGAGGAGCCACTCAGACATTGTATCGTGTACTTTCACTGCAGATATGAGTCTGGGTAAGTGATCAGAATCCAGAATCACGGATATCAAAGTGACCATCAGTAGAGTGACCTCTTTGAAATAGTCGCTGTATTTAATTAGTTGTAAGGCCTCAGGGATGACCTTAGTACTCTGCGCTAAAAAACAGAGATGTTAATACTTGGTCTCTGTTTATTAATCTGGTCTTGAATTAGAATCTATAAAGATGACAGTGTTTCTCACAATTCAAAATGAGAAACTGAGCTACAGACTCCCATTTTGTTCTGACCGAGTTGAATCTAATTTACATATTCCATGTTCCAGGATGAAAATCCAGTATTTGTAAATTTATCCCAGGAAGAAGAATTTTTAGAAATGGCTGTCGATGATGGAGCCCTAAAAGTTTTACCATTTGTTCCCTAAGTGTGATATATATATGGAATATTATGAAGATGCCTTAAAACACAGCTCCTAAACTAATTAGATTAGGGAATTACCTTTCAATTTGAACCAGTGGTGAGATTCAGTTAACATAGTTCCTCAGAAGGGACCACATTATACTATTTGTAAGCTACTGTGTTTTATAAGAAAATACAATATTAGCATCAAGAGTTTTACTAGAGTATAATAATAATTTGGAATAGCTAATGTTATGAAAAACCCAGTGTCAAGGCATTTTTTAGACATCACAGATGCAATGTTTTATTTCATTAGTGCTAGAGCCATATGATGGAGAGGCAATGGCACCCTACTCCAGTACTCTTGCTGATACTACGAGGATCTCAGCCTCTACAGATAAAAACATGAGGCTTAGGGAATGACTTTCTAAGATCACTAGGAAGTGGGAATTTGAAGACATAAAGCTATGTTTGAGTGGGTTAAAGGGAGTGTGTCTGAACACCAAACCAACTGAATCTTAACTAGTCACAATAGGCAGATATGATCTGAATGAGCATTTCCACAGATAAATCCAACATCAAGTGGGCATCAGTTGGCAAGAACAGTCTAGTAAGAAGATCAGTCTGTTATTCAAGATCTAAAACCATATAAATCAGGAGGCCTTCAAATTAATCCATACCTTTACAATTTTTGAGAATAGGTGAGCATGGGGATGACTGGTTCCACTCTCAGTTCAGTTCAGTCACTCAGTCATGTCTGACTCTTTGTGACCCCATGGACTGTAGCACGCCAGGCTTCCCTGTCCATCATTAACCCCCAGAGCCTACTCAAACTCATGTCTATCGAGTCAGTGATGCCATCCAACCATCTCATCCTCTGTCATCCCCTTCTCCTCCCACCTTCAGTCTTTTCCAGCATCAGGGTCTTTTCCAATGAGTCAATTCTTGGCATCAGGTGGCCAAAGTATTGGAGTTTCGGCTTCAGCATCAGTCCTTCCAATGAATATTCAGGACTGATTTCTTTTATGACGGACTGGTTGGATCTCCTTACATTCCAAAGGACTGTCAAGAGTCTTTTCCAACACCACAGTTCAAAAGAATCAATTCTTTGGTCCTCAGCTTTCTTTATAGTCCAACCTCTAACTATCCTCTATCAATGGATAGTCGGTGTCAGAAGTACTTTGTTAATAAGTTTTGGCAATGAACTTCTCTAGGCTTAAAAATATTTATATAATAATATACTATTAGTGTATAATATAAATATTGGATATAGGGAGTTGTTAGTCCTATATATGCCACATATTTATAAACCTGAATTAGAGTTACTATAATGAAAATATTGAAACAGGTTTCTGTTCCCTAATTGTGGCAGAACAATAGGAAAAAAGGAGAGGATTCGCTCTTCCCTCTGGATCTTCAGACAAATACTTTCACCATGGGGCCACAAAAGTCTATACTTTTCCACATTTATGATGCTCATTGATTAAAATATGGAAATTTCCTTTTACACACATGCAATGACTTTGAGTTTCTAACTGGAATATACTTATCAGATAGTGTCATCAGCAGATGAGGAAATGAAGTTGAGATATAGTTGTAGAGGATGTCAAGTTATATTTTCTTCATTTTGATTGCAAGACATTTTTTTTCCAGCTAAAAGTAGTCTCCTGAAATTCAGTTGACTTCACTTTGTGTACTCCCGGAAAAGTCAGAATATTTTGATTAGTATAGCTGCCAAGATCCAAATATATTTGCCAAATCCTCAGGATTTTCTTTCCTTCTTCCAGTCTCACATATTCATGGGTCTGAAAACAGCTAGAGACCCCACCAATTTTAGACCAGGTGATTAATGATCTAAACTCTCAATGTCTTACTTTTTATTCTTTAAGAGTGTACACGAAGCTTTTTTTTTTTTAATTTCAGTGATGAATACTACAGAGAATAATTCAGGGGAAAAGCAAAAATCAAGAATATTTTACTAAATGTAAAATTATTTTCATAATTTTCATGACTCTGCTGCTGCTGCTAAGTCACTTCAGTCGTGTCCAACTCTGTGCGACCCCATAACGGCAGCCCACCAGGCTCCCCCGTCCCTGGGATTCTCCAGGCAAGAACACTGAAGTGGGTCGCCATTTCCTTCTCCAATTCATGAAAGTGAAAAGTGAAAGTGAAGTCGCTCAGTCGAGTCTGACCCTCAGCGACGCCATGGACTGCAGCCTACCAGGCTCCTCGATCCATGGGATTTTCCAGGCAAGAGTGCTGGAGTGGGGTGTCATTGCCTTCTCTGTTCATGATTCTATAGGATGTAAATAATGTACAATTTTGAATAGATTTTTTTTCTTTTTAACTTTTAATTATCCCCTACATTTATTTTAGTAAAAGCACTGTTGCTCAAAAGATATCGGTTAGAGAAAGATATTAAAATCTAACTGTACTTACTATATTTATAAGTTATCTGAGACAAATCCCTTAGACTCTCTTAACCTTTCAGTACAGTTCGGTTCAGTCGCTCAGTCATGTCCGACTCTTTGCTACCCCACGAATCACAGCACGCCAGGCCTCCCTGTCCATCACCAACTCCCGAAGTTCACTCAGATTCACGTCGATTGAGTCAGTGATGCCATCCAGTCATCTCATCCTCTGTCATCCCCTTCTCCTCCTGCCCTCAATCCCTCCTAACATCAAAGTCTTTTCCAGTGAGTCAACTCTTCGCATGAGGTGGCCAAAGTACTGGAGTGTCAGCTTTAGCATCATTCCTTCCAAAGAAATCCCATGGCTGATCTCCTTCAGAATGGACTGGTGGGATCTCCTTGCAGTCCAAGGGACTCTCAAGAGTCTTCTCCAATACCACAGTTCAAAAGCATCAATTCTTCGGCGCTCAGCTTTCTTCACAGACTAACTCTTAACCTTGAGTTTGAATGTAAATCTGGTATGGTAATAGCATCTACTTCATAAATTTGTTTTGAAATTTGAGTGCAAATAATTTATTTACTTGACCCTTTGTTAGCATAAAGAGTCAGTCAAATAAAGGAGAAAAATAGTTACTTTACATACATAAGTTGGAGAACAATTCACAATATATCCTGAAGGCTATCTCAACTGGTTCTTTCCAATTCATTAGGTCTCTGTTGTCCTGAAATAGTTTTGAATCCAATAACAGTTACTTTTAAGTTTGGTTGAATGTGTTGAGGAATACGTTTGAGAAATTGTAGTAAGGCATAAAATTCTATACTACTTCAAAGATAAATACTAAATTTAGGAAATCTCAGAGGTATTTGAAGAACACATCCTAGAATAAAACACTAGCATGCTGCGGAACTGTTTCTTCTCGTCAAATTTGTCATTATTTAGAATAATTACATTCACCAATGGTCTTGTTGCAGGTAATTATAGTAACCATGTGGATAAAAACTGAGTATGAATAAGAAAGAGATTGTAACTAATAAAAACTAAATCCCATATAAAACAGGATATTTAGACATAACACAGTTCATGTATTCTTTTCATTCCCAATCTGTGCGGGATTGCTCTTAATCCCTGTGCAGCCACTGAAGAACTATTGTCAACACCTTTTTTTTTTTTTTGGTATGCTCTAGCACTTCACAGAAATGAAATTATTTAATTAATACTCTTTAGTAACTAGTTCAGTTCAGTTCAGTTCAGTCGCTCAGTCATGTCCGACTCTTTGCGACCCCATGAATCGCAGCACGCCAGCCCTCCCTGTCCATCACCAACTCCCGGAGTTCACTCAAACTCACGTCCATCGAGTCGGTGATGCCATTCAGCCGTCTCATCCTCTGTCATCTCCTTCTCCTCCTGCCCCCAATCCCTCCCAGCATTAGAGTCTTTTCTAATTAGTAGCTAGTAGTAATTGCTGCTGCTACTGCTAAGTCACTTCAGCCGTGTCCGACTCTGTGCGACCCCATAGACGGCAGCCCACCAGGCTCCCCCGTCCCTGGGATTCTCCAGGCAAGAACACTGGAGTGGGCTGCCATTTCCTTCTCCCATGTATGAAAGTGAAAAGTGAAAGTGAAGTTGCTCAGTCGTGTCCGACTCTTCGCGACCCCATGGACTGCAGCCCACCAGGCTCCTCCGTCCATGGGATTTTCCAGGCTAGAGTACTGGAGTGGGGTGCCATTGCTTTCTCCAAGTAATTGCTAATTAGGATGATTTTAGATTCGTCTATGCTATTGGATACCTGAGCAGTCAATCATCTTTGTTGCTTTGTAGAATTTCATTATGTAAACACTTCAGATCTGATTTGTCTATTTTCCTGGTGATGAGTAGTTATGATTTTCCACTTTGGGGTTATCAATGTATACAATTGCCCAAAAACAAGTCTTTGTGTAAATACAGTTTGTGAGTAAAATGTATGTATGAGTATGTAAAATGTAATTACTTCTGTTCTTTTTATAATGCTTTATTGACCTATGTGTCTATCACTATGTAAACGGCCAAGACTTGAGTATAGTTTTATAAGTTTGAAATTCTATAAGAACATTGGTTTTGCTATTCTTTAACCAAAGCATTTAGAGTGTCCTTATAACCATTTTAAAATAAGCTTAAATTAAAAAATGTTTTAAATTGATTTGCCAATATAGGAAGAATTGAGATCTTAAAATAGTTTGGTCTTTTTAATCAATCATATGTTTATACTTCAAATTTTTTAAGTTTCCTAAATATCAGGAATTTTTTAGAACTTAAATTATAATTGATTTACAATACTATATTACTTTTAACTGTTATATAATATTTTTAGATTATGGTCTTCCCTGGTTGCTCAGACGGTAAAGCGTTTGCCCACAATGTGGAAGACCCGGGTTCAAACTCTGGGTCAGGAAGATCCTCTGGAGAAGGAAACGGGAACCCACTCCAGTACTCTTGCCTGAAAAATCCCATGGATGGAGGAGCATGGTGGACTACAGTCCATGGGGTCCCAAAGAGTTGGACGAGTGATATAATATTTTTAGCTTATACAACATTTAAAGTTATTACAAAATAATGTGTTTATTTCCCTATTCTATACAATATACCCTTGTTGTTTACCTATTTTATATATAATAGTGAAAGTGAAAGTGAAGTCGCTCAGTCGTGTCCGACTCATTACGACCCCATGGACTGTAGCCTACCAGGCTCCTCCCTCCATGGGATTCTCCAGGCAAGAGTACTGGAGTGGGGTGCCATTACTTAATTGCACACTATCTCTCCTTCCCTCTCCCCACTGGTAATCAACAGCTTGCTTTCTGTATCAATAAGTCTATTCTGGTTTTATTATATACATTTGTTTGGATTTTTTTTTTCAGATGCAACACATAACTAAAAACATAAGTGTTTGTCTTTCAATGACTTATTTCACTAAGCATAAAATACTCTAGATGTTTGCACCTGGTTGCAATTGGCAGAATTTCATTCTTTTTATGGCTGAGAATTATTCCATTGTGCATTATTACCACATCTTATACATTCATTTGTTTAATGGGCACTTGGGTTGCTTCTATTTCATGGCTATTGCATGTAACACTGCTATGAACATTGACATGCATGTATCTTTTCAAATTAGTGTTTTGATTTTTTTTTATATATATACACAGGAGGGAAGTTACTGTTCACATAGTAGTTCTATTTTTATTTTTTGATGTATTTTCATGCTGTTATCCACAGTGGCTGCACCAGTTTGCAAGCACCTCAACAGTGCACCTGAGTTCCCTTTTCTAGGCATGGTAGTCAACATTTGCTATTTGAGTACTTCTTGATAGCTATTCAGATATGTATGATGTGATATTTTATTATGGTTTTGATTTGCATTTCTCTAACTGGACAGCTACATGTAAAAGAATGAGGTTAGAACATTCTCTCACATCATATAAAAAAATAAATGCAAAATTAAAGACCAACATGTAATACCTAGAACAATAAAACCACTAGCAGAGAATATAAGCAGAACACTCAGACATAAATCATAGCTACAATTTTTTGGATCTGTCTCCTAAGGCAAAAGAAATGAAAGCAAAATAAACAAATGGGACCTCTGTAAACTAAAAAATTTTGCAAAGGAAAGGAAAACATTGACAAAAGAAAAAGACAATCTACGGAATGGGGAACATTTCCGTTGTGTTTTATAAGTGCCTACTACTAAGTACTCTATTTTTTCAATGCCTTTGTAAGTGGTATTGTGAATTTCTATGAAAATTTATTTTAAAATTTTAATTTCCAATTGTTTGCTAAGAGAACACATAAAAAAGTGTTGAATGTCATACTAGAGAAGTTACTGAGATAAACGACTGGATCTAATACTTTGATTTTTTCTGTAAATGTTCATGTCATTTGTGAATAGGAAAGCTGCCATCTTTCATTCCATCATCTTACTTCTTTACTTCTTATATTTTTCTAACATCATCTTACTTCTTTTTTCTTGACATATGAACCTCACTAGAATCTATAGTAAAATACTAAATATAATCAAGGCTATTTTATATTCTTGCCTTTCACCAAATCCTAGGAACAAACCTTTCACTGTATTACCATTGAGTATGATATTAGCTGGAGGTTTCTCATAGTCACCTAATCGAGCAAGTTTTATTTTTTGCCTAGTTTGCTGAGTGCTTTTTATTTTTTTTAATTACCATACATAAATGCTGAATTTAATCAATCAATTTTCTATCTCCTTTACAATGATCATGTTTTAAAATTATTTTTATGTGATGAATAACAACTTTTATCTATAAAAGTAGAAAAATATTAATATTTAATGCATTAACCATGGCTTAAAAGCACAGTTTCATTAAATGTTAGGCATGAACAGTGTCATTACAGCAAATGAACAGAAATGTACCAACCTAGAGAGCAAAATTATGATGGGCAGATGATCCTCACAACTGGAAATTTTCTTAACCATCATATGCAAATTTTTTATCCTAATTACTAGAGTTTTTTCATATTATTTTGGTGAGTTTTCTTTCATGTATATATGCAACAAAGTAACCAAAGTGATTTGATTATGCTAAAAAGTTCTGTTTACTACAAGCATTTTCAGTTGATACTAGCATATATAGAAGAAATTTTCACAACATAATGAGCTACAATATAATCATGAATCACAATACTACACTAACATCAGAAAGGTCTGTTTCTAACTTCCAAGATACCTATGGAATACTAAATGAGATTGGCAATAATAGATAATAATTGAAAGATGCTTGCTTCTTGGAAGAAAAGTTATGACTAACCTAGACAGCATATTAAAAAGAAGAGACACTACTTTGCCAACAAAGGTCCATCTAGTCAAGGATATGATATTTCCAGTAGTCATATATGGATGTGACAGTTGGACTATAAAGAAAGCTGAGTGCCAAATATTGATGCTTTTAAACTGTGGTGTTGGAGAAGACTCTTGAGAGTTCCTAGGACTGCAAGGAGATCCAACCAGTCCATCCTAAAGGACATCAATCTTGAGTATTCATTGGAAGGACTGATGTTGAAGCTGAAGCTCCAATATTTTGGCTATCTGATGCGAAGAACTGACTTCTTGGAAAAGACCCTGATGCTGGTAAAGATTGAAGGTGGGAGGAGAAGGGGACGACAGAAGATGAGATGGTTGGATGGCATCACCGACTAAATGCACGTGAGTTTGAGTGGCTCCAGGAGTTGGTGATGAACAGGGAAGCTTGGAGTGCTGCAGTCCATGGGGTTGCAAAGAGTCGAACATGACTGAGTGACTAAACTGAACTGAAATGAACTGAATGTCTGTGAGAGAATTGTACTAAAATTCATTTCCATTATGTTTTTATGAACTCTATTGGTATTATATTGTGGTATTGACCTACAACTACCATATATCCCTCATGTCTCCCCAGAAATACTGAAGAAGACAGCAGACCATCCTCCAAGAATTTTCAGCAGAATGTCCTTTGTTAATGACACCACCTCACATCCTTCTGCCTTCCTTCTGCTGGGTGTACCTGGTCTGGAAGATTTCCATACATAGATTGCTTTCCCTTTCTTTGTTGTTTACCTGATAGCCCTTGTAGGGAATGTCACAATCCTATTTGTAATCAAGACAGACCACAGTCTTCATCAACCCATGTTCTACTTCCTGGCTCTTCTCTCCTTTATTGATCTGGGTCTGTCCACTTCTACCATACCCAAAATGCTGGCCATCTTCTGGTTCAACCATAGAAAGGTAAGCTTTGAAGCCTGCCTCATCCAAATGTTCTTTATCCACACCTACACAGGCATGGAATCTGGTGTACTCCTGGCCATGGCAATTGACCGCTTTGTTGCCATCTGTTATCCACTGAGGTATACCACTATCCTCACCAACAAAATGGTGGCCATCATGGCCTCTGTTGCAGTGGTGAGGCCAGTCCTCCTTGCCATCCCCTTTTGTCCTCTTCTCAAAAGACTTCCCTTCTGTGGACGCTATATTATTCCTCATACCTACTGTGAGCATATGGGAATTGCTCGTCTAGCCTGTGCTAACATCAGAGTCAACATCATCTATGGCTTATTTACCATTGCTACCCTGATCTTTGACTTGCTCCTCATTGCCCTCTCCTATGTTCAGATCCTACAAACTGTTTTCCACCTTCCTTCTAGGGATGCCAGACTCAAAGCACTCAGCACATGTGGTTCACATGTCTGTGTCATCTTAGCCTTTTACACACCAGCTTTTTTCTCCTTTATGACACACCGGTTTGGTAGAAATATTCCTCATTACATTCACATCCTCCTGGCCAATTTGTATGTGGTTGTTCCTCCTTGTTTAAATCCAGTCATTTATGGGGTCAGGACGAAGCAAATTTGGAACAGAGTTGTGAGAATATTTATCAAGAAAGAGGGACCTAATATATTAGAGAGTTGAAAACTTCTAGCAGGCTAACTTTTATCTTGTACTTTTCTCAGGGTACCAACTGAAATTATGAAAAGGTTAGTAAGGAATTACTTTGGCCTTTCTTAGAGTCATCTAAGTGTATAACTCAATGGTTCCTTTTCATAATTTATATATTAAAAATTTTTTTTTAGTTGAAGGATAATTGCTTTACAGAATTTTGTTGTTTTCTGTCAAACCTCAACATGAATCAGTCATAGGTATACATATATCTGTTCCCTTTTGAATCTGCCTCCCATCTCCCTCCCATCCCACCCTTCTGGGTTGATACAGAGCCCCTGTTTGAGTTTTCTGAGTCATACAGCAAATTCCCATTGGCTATCTATTTCACATGTGATAATATAAGTTTCCATGTTACTCTTTCCATACATCTTACCCTCTCCTCTCCTTTCCACATGTCCATAATTCTATTCTCTATGTCTGTTTCTCCATTGCTGCCCTGTAAATAAATTCTTCAGAATCATTTTTCTAAATTCTGTATTTATAAACATTAGAATATGATATTTATGTTTCTCTTTCTGTTTCTCTTATTTTACTCTGTATAATAGGCTCTAGGTTCACCCACTTCATTATGACTTACTCAAATCCTCTCTTTATATGGCTGAGTAATACCCCATTGTGTATATGCACCACAGCTTCTTTATCCATTCATCTGTGGATGGGCGTCTAGGTTGCTTCCATGCTCTAGCTGTTGTAAATAGTGTGGCAATGAACAAAGGGATACATGTGATTTTTTAAATTCTGGTTTCCTCAGGTTATATTCCTAGGAGTGGAACTGCTGTGTCATGTTGTGGTTTTATTTATAGTTTTATAAGGAATCTCCATACCGTCTTCCATAGTGGCTGTATCAGTTTACATTCCCACCAACAGTGCAAGAGCATTCCCTTTTCTCCACACCCTCTCCAGCATTTATTGTTTGTAGACTTTTTCATGATGGCCATTGTGACTGGTGTGAGGTTTTGATTTGCATTTCTCTAATAATGAGCGATGTTGAGTATTCATGTGTTTGCTAGGCATCTGTATGTCTTCTTTGGAGAAGTATCTGTGTGGGTCTTTTCCCCACTTTTTGATTGAGTTGTTTGTTTTTCTGGTATTGAGTTGTATGAGCTGATTGTATAGTTTGGAAATTAATCCTTTGTCAGTTGTTTCATTTACTATTATTTTTCCCCATTACAAGGGTTGTCTATTCACCTTGCTTATAGTTTCCTTGTAATGCAAAAGCCTTTAAGTTTAATCAGGTCCCACTTGTTTACTTTTGTTTTTATTTCCATTACTCTAGGTGGTGTGTCACAGAGGATCTTGCTTTATGTCATCGAGTGTTCTGCCTATGTTTTCTTCTAAGAGCTTTATAGTTTCTGGTCTCTCGTTTAGGTCTTTAATCCATTTTGAGTTTATCTTTGTGCATGGTATTAGGAAGTGTTCTAATTTCATTCTATTACATGTAGCTGTCCAATTTTCCCAGCACCATTTATTGAAGAGGCTGTCTCTGCCCTATTGCATATTCTTGCTTCCTTTGTGAAGAATAAGGTATGCATATGTGCATGGGTTTATATCTGTACTTTCTATCTTGTTCCATTGGTCTATATTTCTATTTTTGTGACAGTACCATATTGACTTGATGACTGTAGCTTTGTAGTATTATCTGAAGTCAGGAAGCTTGCTTCCTCCAACTCCATTCTTCTTTCTCAAGACTGCTTTGGCTATTTGGGGTCTTTGTGTTTCCATATGAATTGTGACATTTTTGTTCTAGTTCTGTGAAAAATGCCATTGGTAAGTTGATTGGGATCACATTGAAAATCTGTAGATTGCATTTGGTAGTATAGTTATTTTCAAAATACTGATTCTTCCTACCCAGGAACATGGAATATCTCTCCATCTGTTTATGTCATCTTTGATTTCTCTCATTAGTGTCTTATAATTTTTTGTGTACAGTTCTTTTGTCTCCTAAGGTAAGTTTATTCCTAGATATTTAATTGTTTTTGTTGCAATGGTGAATGGAATTGATTCCTTAATTTCATTTCTGATGTTTCATTGTTAGTATATAGAAATGTAAGTGATTTCTTTGTATTGATTTTGTATCCTGCAACTTGGCTAAATTCAATGCTCAGTTCTAGTAATTTTCTGATACTATCTTTAAGGTTTTCTATGCACAGTATCATGTCATCTTCAAACAGTGAGAGCTTTACTTCCTTCTGATCTGGATTCCTTTTATTTCTTTTTCTTCTCTGATTGCTGTAGGTAGATGTGGTCCAAAACTATGCTGAATAACAGTGGTGAAAGTGGACACCCTTGTCTTTTTCCTATCTTAGGTGGAATGCTTTCAGTTTTTCACCATTGAGAGTAATGTTTGCTGTAGGCTTATCATAATTGGCATTTACTATGTAGAGATAGGTTCCTTTTATGCCCTTTTTTTTGAAGAGTTTTAATCATAAATGGGTACTGAAATTTGTCAAGGGCTTTTTCTGCATCTATTGAGATTGCCATATGGTTTTTATCTCTCAATTTTTTAATATGGTGCATCACATTGATTTATTTGCATATATTAAAGAATTCTTGTATCCGTGGAATAAACACAATTCGATTATGGTGTATGAGTTTTTTGATGTGTTGCTGAATTCTGCTTATTAAAATGTTGTTGAGGATTTTTGCATCTATGTTCTTCAGTGATATTAGCCTGTAGTTTTCTTTTTGTGTTGTCTCGTCTGGTTTTGGTATCAGGGTGATGGTGGCCTCGGAGAATGAGTTTGTAAATGTTCCTTCCTCTGCAATTCTTTGAGAGTTTTAGAAGGATAGGCATTCGCTCTTCTCTAAATGCTTGATAGAATTCTCCCATGAAGCCATTTGGTCCTAGGCTTTTGTTTTCTGGGGGAGTCTTTTGATCACAGCTTCAATTTCAGTGCTTGTAATTGGGTTGTTCATGATTTCTATTTCTTCCTGGTTTGGTCTTGGAAGGTTGAATTTTTGTAAGAATCTGTCCATTTCTTCCATGTTATCCATTTTATTGCCATATGGTTGTTCATAATAGTCTCTTATAATCCTTTGTATTTCTGTATCGTCTGTTGTAACCGCTCCTGTTTCATTTCTAATTTTGTTGATTTGATTGTTCTCTCTCTCTTTCTTGATGAGCCTTGTTGATTTGATTGTTCTCTCTCTCTTTCTTGATGAGCCTTTAGGCTTTTCAATGTTGTTTATCTTCCCAAAGAACCAGTTTTTACTTTTAATCATGTTTAATGCTGTTTCACTTCTTTTTCATTTATTGCTGCTTGGATCTTTATGATTTCTTTTCTTCTACTATTTTTATTGTTCTTTTTCCAATTTTTTAGATGTAAAGTTAGGTTGTCTATTTGATGTTTTTCTTATTTCTTGAGGTAGGATTGTATTGCTATAAACTTCCCTCTTAGAAATGCTTTTGCTGCATCCCATAGTTTTTGAGTTGTCGTGTTTTCATTGTCATTTGTTTCCAGAAATTTTTTGACTTCCCCCTTAATTTCTTCAGTAACTTGTTGGTTATTTAGAAACGAGATGCTTACTCTCCATGTGTTTGCATTTCTTATAACTTTTTTCTTGTAAGTGATATCTAGTCTCATACCATTGTGGTCAAAGCAGATGCTTGATAGGATTTCAATTTTCTTAAATTTAGTTAGGTTTGATTTGTGATCCAAGATGTGGTCTACCCTAGAGAATGTTCCATATGTACTTGAGAAGAGGAGTATTCTTCTGCATTTGGATGGAATGTCCTGAGATATCAATGAGATTCATTTCATCTAATGCATCAATTAAGACATGTTTCCTTATTAATTTTCTGTTTTTATGATCTGTCCATTGATATGAGTGGGGTGTTAAAGTCTTCTACTATTATTGTGTTACTGTCAATGTCTCCTTTTATATCTGTTAGTATTATTGGGTGCATAGATATTTACAATTGTTATGTCTTCCTCTTGGATTGATCCCTTGATCATTATGCAATGTCCTTCCTTATCTCTTGTAATATTCTCGTTTTAAGGTCTATTTTATCTGATATGCTGATTGCTAGTCCAGCTTTCTTTTGCTTCCTATTTGCATGGAATATATTTTTCCATCTTTTCACTTTCAGTCTATACGTGTCTTTAGGTCTGAAGTGGGTTCAGCATATATAGATAGCATATATATAGGTCTTGTTTTTGTATCCATTCAGCCAGTCTGTGTTTTTTGGCTGGAGCACTTAGTCCATTTACATTCAAAGTAATTATTGATATATATGTTCCTATAGCCATTTTCTCAATCATTTGGGGTTGATTTTGTACATCTTTTTTTCTTCTCTTGTATTTCTTGATTACATAAGTCCCTTTAACATTTGTTGTAAAGCTGGTTTGGTGGTAATGAGTTCTCTTAACTTTTGCTTGTCTGAAAAGCTTTTTGTTTCTTCATCAATTTTGAATGTAATCTTTGCCAGTAATAGTAATCTTACTATTATAATAAGATTACTATTACTATTACTATTAATATTAATAAGATGTGTATAAGAGACAGCCCTAAAGGAGATCAGTTCTGAATATTCATTGGAAGGACTGATGATGAAGATGAAACTCCAATAATTTGGCCACCTGATGCGAAGAGCTGACTCATTTGAAAAGACCCTGATGCTGGGAAAGATTGAGGGCAGGAGGAGAAGGGGACGGCAGAGGATGAGATGGTTGGATGGCATCACTGATAGTTTAAAATTATCCTGCAATTCCCTTCTGGCCTGCAGAGTTTCTGCTGAAAGATCAGCTGTTGAGTGTATGGGGTTGCCCTTGTATGTTACTTGTCACTTCTCCCTTGCTGCTTTTAATATTCTTTCTTTGTGTTTAGTCTTTGTTAGTTTGATTAGTATGTTTTTGGCATGTTTCTCCTTGGGTTTATCCTGTATGGGACTCTTTGTGCCTCTTGGACTTGATGGACTATTTCCTTTCCCACGTTGAGGAAATTTTCAACTATAATCTCTTCAAAATTTTTCTCATGAGCTTTCTTTTTCTGGGATCCCTATAATTTGCATATTGGTGCGTCTGATATTGTCCCAGAGGTCTCTGAGACTGTACTCAGTTCTTTTCATTCTTTTTTACTTTATTCTGCTCTTCAGAAGTTATTTCCACCATTTTATCTTCCAGCTTATGGATTTATTCTTCTGCTTCAGATATTCTGCTATCAAATCCTTCTAGAGTATTTTTAATTTCAGTAATTGTGTTGTTTGTCTTTGTATGTTTATTCTTTAATTCTTCTAGGTCTTTGTTAATTGATTCTTGCATTTCCTCCATTCTGTTTTAAAGGTTTGGGGAAGGAAATGGCACCTCACTCCAGTACTCTTGCCTGGAAACTCCCATGGACGGAGGAGCCTGGTGGGCTGCAGTCCATGGGGTCGCTGAGTCAGACACGACTGAGTGACTTCACTTTCACTTTTCACTTTCACGCATTGGAGAAGGAAATGGCAACCCACTCCAGTGTTCTTGCCTGGAGAATCCCAGGGATGGCGGAGCCCAATGGGCTGCCATCTGTGGGGTCGCACGGAGTCGGACACGACTGAAGCGACTTAGCAGCAGCAGTTACTATCATTATTCTGAATTTATTTTCAGGTAGTTTGCCTATTTCCTCTTCATTTATTTGGACTTCTATATTTCTAGTTTGCTCCTTCATTTGTGTAGCATTTCTCTGCCTTTTTATTATTTTTTTTATCTTGTGTTTGAGGTCAGCTTTTCCCAGGCTGTAAGGTTGAATTCGTTCTTCCTTTTGGTTTCTGCCCTCCTAAGGTTGATCCAGTTGTTCATATAAACTTTGTATATGATGAGATTTGTGCTGAGCTTTTTTATTTTTTTTTCCTACTTGTTTTGTTTTTCCTCTGATGGGCAAGGCTGAGTGAGGTGGTAGTCCTGTCTGCTGATGATTGGGTTAGTATTTTTGTTTTGTTTGTTGTTTAGATGAGGAGTCCTACACAGGGTGCTACTGGTGGTTGGGTGATGTCTGTCTTGTATTCACGTAGCTTCCTTTGTGTGAGTTCTCACTATTTGGTACTCCCTAGGGTTAGTTCTCTGGTAGCCTAGGGTCTTGGAGTCAGTGCTCCCACTCCAAAGGCTCAGGGCTTGATCTCTGGTCAGGAATGAAGATTCCACAGTGGTTTGTTATGGCATTGAGATAAAACAAATATCCAAAAATGAGAAGCCAAAGATGAACCCCAGACAAATGGCAGTTGCAAAATCAAATAATAATTAAAATAATGGAATATATACATTTACACCCATGAGTGAAGTAAAAACAGTCCAACAAAAATAAAGTACAGTAGACTTATTTAGCAAACAAAGGAAATAAAAAATTATATTTATCAGTTAAGAAAAAAACTAACTAAAGCATAAACTGGAAAGCAAAACTAAAGCAAGTTGCCAAGTGGGGGGAAAAACAATGAATATGAAAACAAAACTAACAAATATGTTGAGAGGAAAGAAATAATAGATATGCAAAGTTAAATAGAGGTAGATGAAGAAGATTTATATACATTAAAGATTAACTGCAAAGGGAAAAGAAGTGTAGGAAGGCAAACAAAGGAATAAATGTAGAAAAAATATAATACATTTGTTTAAAAAAGTTAAAAATTAAAATCATAAAAAGAGAAGAGGATAAAAAAATGGAAGAAGAAAGATAAAAGAAAAAAAAAATTACACAGAACTGCAAAAGCCCAAGTCAAGGCAGAGGTTTATAACAATAATAAAAAATGTGACTGAATATACACATATACATATTCATACGGTCCAAGAAAAATAAAGTACAATAGGTTGATCCAGAGTACGAAGGAAAACAAAAATTATATCTATCAGCACAAAATTAACTAAAGCACAAACTGGAAAACAAAACTAAAGTAAGGTGACAATTGGGAATAAAGCAATGAAAATAAAACTAACAAATATGTTGAAAGGAAAGGAAAGAAGGAAAAGAAAGAAAGAAGAGATATGCAAAGTTAAATAGAGTTAGATAAAGAAGATTTATATACATTAAAGATTAACTACAAGGGTAGAGGCAGAGGTTTATAGCAAGAATAAAAAGTGTGACTGAGAAAAAAAAAAATCCAAAAGCTTATTTAGATTTCATAGTGCCAATAAAATTGACAACTACAATGGTGGTGGTAGGGGGAATCCAAAAGCCTCTATAGAACAAGTCAAAACATAAGAATAATAAATGCTTTTCTTGAGTCAGTGCTGTCACTGCTGGGAGTCACAGTCCATCTCACCTCCCTAGGATGCCTTCCAACACTGTGCTGATCTCTGGACTTGCTATGGGGGCAGCTCAGATTCTAATTCAGTCATGCTCCAGTGTGTTCTTGCCTCCAGTGTCTACAGCTATCAGAATTAGTGTGCTTTCTTTTGTGGGAGCTCTCAATGTCCTTTTATACGTTCCATAGACAGAGTCTGCCTAGTCTATCATATGGATTTAATCTGCAGCTTGTACAGCTGGTGGGAAGGTTTTGGGTCTTCTTCCTTAGCCACACTGCCTCTGGGTTTCAATTGTGGTTTATTTCCACTTCTTCTTCTTTTTTTTTCTTTTTGTGTGTGTGTATCTTTCATTTTATTTGTTATTATTATTATTTTTTTTTTACTTTACAATATTGTATTGGTTTTGCCATACATCAACATGAATCCACCATGGGTGTACACGTGTTCCCCATCCTGAACCCCCCTCTCACCTCCCTCCCCATATCATCCCTCTAGGTCATCCAGTGCACCAGCCCCAAGCATCCTGTATCCTACATCGAACCTAGACTGGTGATTCATTTCTTATATGATATTATACATATTTCAATGCCATTATCCCAAATCATCCCACCCTCTCCCTCTCCCACAAAGTTCCACTTCTGCCTGTGGGTTGTCCACTGGGGTTTTGCTCATGAGGCTGCCTTGGAGGACTTGGGTCTGCCCCTGTGAGAGCCAGGGATAGACATGGTGCAGCTGCTTGGCTTGCATGGGTTCTGGAGGTACCAGGTACTCAGGGGAGTTGACGGCTAGGACAGCAGGAAATACAGTGTTCTAGAAGGGTATGGCAACCAGTACTGGCCAATACACTCCAGTATTCTTGTCTAGAAAACCCCCTCCCTGCATGGATATACTTAGGACTTTTATTGCCTGTGGCAGTTCTGCCCCAGTGAGAGTTGAGAATGAAGGTGGCGCAGCTGCTTAGCTTGTGGGGACCCTGGCAGCGACAAATGTGCAGGAACATGGATTGCCTCTGTCGCAGGAGTTATGGCCCTATCAAAGACTTTCTTCAAGCCTCTTGTAGCTGGTGATTACAAGGCCTCTTTGGCCAGTCTTTCTCCATAGTTCTGCCCATTCAGGTACTTAGAGGGCTCCCTTGCCTGGGGTCCTTCTCTGTTGTTCAGCACGTCAGGCACTTAAAGGGGCACCCTGGGTGGGGTCCTACTCTGTAGTTCAGTGCATCATGTGTTTGATGGACCAGCCTCTCTATTGTTCAGCTGCTGATGCTGGTGTGTAGAGAGAGGTTATGGCTCCACCGCTCTGTGTGACTCAGCATTGCTCCCATGGCTGCCCAGCTTTCTTCAACAGGCATTTCCCACCATAATCTGCTCCTTCACATCCCTTTGATCCATCTCTCTGCAGTGAATAGCAGTCCTCACCCTGGGATTGCTCCACAATCCCTAAACTCCAGCTCCCAGCCACTGTGCTTTCTGGGGACCTGCATCCCTGTCCCTGTCCAAGGGACTATGTATGGCTGCAGCAAGGACTGTCTAATTCTCATTGAATTATAGCTGCCACATGTGAGCTGTTTCTGTCTTAAATGTTTCTCCTCTGACTCAGACAATTGTCCTGATGTGAGGATCAGACCCCTGCTTCAGTTCTCCCACCCGCTGAGGGCAGGTACAATCTTATTAACACTCCTGTTTCTCCCCCTAGTTCCTTTGTCATACAAAGTTTTCCCTGGTGGCTCAGAGGTTAAAGCGTCTGCCTCCAATGCAGGAGACCCAGGTTCGATCCCTGGGTCGGGAAGATCCCCTGGAGAAGGAAATGGCAATCCACTCCAGTATTCTTGCCTGGAGAATCCCATGGACGGAAGAGCCTAGTAGGTTACAGTTCACGGGGTCGCAAAGAGTCGGACACGACTGAGCGACTGACACCACACCATATATTATTTTCCACTGGTCAGGTACTCCTGTCCACTCTCAGCTGGTGTTCGATATGCACTTCTGTGTCTGAAGGTGTATTCCTGATGTATCCATGGACAGATAGGTACTTCACATCCACCTACTCTGCCTTCTTGTTCCTGTAATTTGTATTTTGACTTGCAATTGATTATTCTGCTTTTTGTCACTGAAGGTGAGTGAAGAAGAGTGAGACTAAGTAAAAAATGTAATGGAATTCCTGAATATGTGATGACAATGTTGTTCTCTATGTCAATGGTAACATCTATGTACAGGTTTGTTAAATAGTAAGATTCTGGTTTCATGAAATTCATCATGTTTTGACTCATGCATCCAATATTTTGGAATTTGTCCTTCAACTACCTATTTTTGTGCCAATATTATTTTCATCTAGATGACAGTTGTTAATTTCACTCAAAGGGTTATTGCAGTCTCATGTCATTTAAAATAGCTTAAGTATAAAGCATTCATCAAGACATATTATAGAAAATACATATAGACATAAAACTTACATAGAGAAAACTAATAACCATTTTTGAGAGCAATTTTAAAAGATATACATAAGTGTAGATATATACAATCATCGTATATCCAGTCTTGCTATTGTGAATTTCTATTCTAAGTACCTATTTATATATATACACCTATTTTTCCTTGGAAGAAAAGCTATGACAAACCTAGACAACATAAAAGGAGAGATGTTAAAAAGGAGAGATGTTACTTTGCTGACAAAAGCCCATACAGTCAAAGCTATGGTTTTTCCAGTAGTCATGTATGAATGTGAGAGTTGGCTCATAAAGAAAGTTGACTGCCAAAAAACTGACACTTTTGAAGACAGGAGGAGAAGGGGACAACAGAGAATTGGATGGTTGGATGGCATCACCGACCTGAGGGGCATGTGTTTGAGCAAGCTCCAGGAGTTGGTGATGGATAGGAAGTCTGGCGTGCAGCAATCCATTGGGTTGCAAAGAGTCAGACATGACTGAGAAACTGAACTGAACTGGACTGATGATGGTTATGTCATAAAGCCACTCTATTTTCAACATGCAATATAGCTTATAATGACAACAACAACATTATCATTTACATATGACAGTTATTCCTTAATTGCATCTTGAATTTCATTGTCCATAAAGGGAGAAAATGAAATCAAAACAAGAGTTTGTCTTGTGCTTAGAAGATATGTTGTGTAAATTTTTGTAAACCATACCACACTTAGACTAAAAGGGATCTTACATATCATACCCACCTATTTGTATAGGTGAGAGTTAAATTTCTTAACTATATCATTCTGAGTACAATCAAAAACCTCTGAGACTTGGGCACAAAGGTCAGAACTACTTCTAGTACTGCTTTTCTCATGCCCAGAAGCTATCCACTGCAGTGTTAAAACAAGTACAGAGACATACAGAAGTTAAATGTATGGTGGCCCAGAGAATATGTCATTTCAACTACTTCAGCTAATTCTATGGGTTTATTTTTTGGTTTGGTACTGAATTACTCAGGTTCAAATTTGGAATGTCATCAGTTGACTTTTCCACTGTATCTTAAACTTACTACTTGAGTAGAACTGGTTAGAGAATGTAGATTTCTCCCTGTTATTTAAAAAGAAAATATGTTTTATTTCAGGCCTAATAATAAATAAGATAGCAAAAATGTTTGTCATTGGGAATTCTCTTATTATACATTACCCACTCTATTTTCAATAACTATACAAGCAACAAGAGTAGCCAATATTTGTGATGTGCTTACTATTACTCAGATACTATAACTAGCACTACAATTCTATCAGTGATTGATACCTAACGGAGGTAATGCTGATCTTTAGGGAATATCTTGGAAATTTCTCTTTGTGTTTTGTTATTGTCATCAAAGTATTTAAGAGACATTACTGGATTTAGTGACTATAAAACCAGAAAGAGACCTCCAATACATAGAATAATTCTTCCCAACCTCCCACCCTCCACAAAATGTCCTGTATACGAGACAAATTTCAGATATGCAACTGGATATTGTGTAGTTAAAAAAACAAAAGCCTATATAATATTCTGAATACAGAATTTCACCTTACTTGTATTTGCTGTTATGAATGTAGATTTTTTTCACTTTGTTTACTAATAATCAGAAATTACTTTTGTATGGTTTTAACAAGCAAATATATACTTGATATTATAGAAATATAACTAGTCAAGAGAATGGTATATATTGTTTGTTAAGACTATTATCAGAAGTTATTAAATATTTTTGAAAATTACACCAACAGCAACAATAGCATTTCTCATGGTGTCTGAGTAATCAGTGAAATACACCAAGATTCACTGATATTTATAACTTTCATATTTACAGTTACTCTATGCATAGGTAAAAGGGCTAATTATTATATCACCTAGTATTGTCATACACAAGTATATATGTCGCTAGTTTTACATTTATATTACTACTTGGTTATTATGTATTCTTTTAAATGTAACCATTTTTTATTAAGGAGAATAGAGTAGACATTAGAAAACTTTTGTTACATAAAGGGGAATTTAGACTGAGGTTTATTCCTCTAGCACAGATAAACTTCACTCTAAATCTCACACCTCAGACAACATAAGGCTTTGGAAAAAAATTTAGGAGAAAATCTTTACAATCCAAAGTTAGCCAATAAATTTCTTAGATATGACACCAAAACCCTGATACATATAAGAAAAGAAGATATATTGGACCTGATTAAAATTATTTTGATATAAACTGGCATGGCTTAACAAGTCCCAAAGACTATACAAAATACTAGCTTGGAAAGAAAAATAATAAAA
>SJYT01045012.1:194864-255707 GCA_006410635.1 Cephalophus harveyi
GTTTTCCCTGGTGGCTCAGAGGTTAAAGCGTCTGCCTCCAATGCGGGAGACCCAGGTTCGATCCCTGGGTCGGGAAGATCCCCTGGAGAAGGAAATGGCAATCCACTCCAGTATTCTTGCCTGGAGAATCCCATGGACGGAAGAGCCTAGTAGGTTACAGTTCACGGGGTCGCAAAGAGTCGGACACGACTGAGCGACTGACACCACACCATATATTATTTTCCACTGGTCAGGTACTCCTGTCCACTCTCAGCTGGTGTTCGATATGCACTTCTGTGTCTGAAGGTGTATTCCTGATGTATCCATGGACAGATAGGTACTTCACATCCACCTACTCTGCCTTCTTGTTCCTGTAATTTGTATTTTGACTTGCAATTGATTATTCTGCTTTTTGTCACTGAAGGTGAGTGAAGAAGAGTGAGACTAAGTAAAAAATGTAATGGAATTCCTGAATATGTGATGACAATGTTGTTCTCTATGTCAATGGTAACATCTATGTACAGGTTTGTTAAATAGTAAGATTCTGGTTTCATGAAATTCATCATGTTTTGACTCATGCATCCAATATTTTGGAATTTGTCCTTCAACTACCTATTTTTGTGCCAATATTATTTTCATCTAGATGACAGTTGTTAATTTCACTCAAAGGGTTATTGCAGTCTCATGTCATTTAAAATAGCTTAAGTATAAAGCATTCATCAAGACATATTATAGAAAATACATATAGACATAAAACTTACATAGAGAAAACTAATAACCATTTTTGAGAGCAATTTTAAAAGATATACATAAGTGTAGATATATACAATCATCGTATATCCAGTCTTGCTATTGTGAATTTCTATTCTAAGTACCTATTTATATATATACACCTATTTTTCCTTGGAAGAAAAGCTATGACAAACCTAGACAACATAAAAGGAGAGATGTTAAAAAGGAGAGATGTTACTTTGCTGACAAAAGCCCATATAGTCAAAGCTATGGTTTTTCCAGTAGTCATGTATGAATGTGAGAGTTGGCTCATAAAGAAAGTTGACTGCCAAAAAACTGACACTTTTGAAGACAGGAGGAGAAGGGGACAACAGAGAATTGGATGGTTGGATGGCATCACCGACCTGAGGGGCATGTGTTTGAGCAAGCTCCAGGAGTTGGTGATGGATAGGAAGTCTGGCGTGCAGCAATCCATTGGGTTGCAAAGAGTCAGACATGACTGAGAAACTGAACTGAACTGGACTGATGATGGTTATGTCATAAAGCCACTCTATTTTCAACATGCAATATAGCTTATAATGACAACAACAACATTATCATTTACATATGACAGTTATTCCTTAATTGCATCTTGAATTTCATTGTCCATAAAGGGAGAAAATGAAATCAAAACAAGAGTTTGTCTTGTGCTTAGAAGATATGTTGTGTAAATTTTTGTAAACCATACCACACTTAGACTAAAAGGGATCTTACATATCATACCCACCTATTTGTATAGGTGAGAGTTAAATTTCTTAACTATATCATTCTGAGTACAATCAAAAACCTCTGAGACTTGGGCACAAAGGTCAGAACTACTTCTAGTACTGCTTTTCTCATGCCCAGAAGCTATCCACTGCAGTGTTAAAACAAGTACAGAGACATACAGAAGTTAAATGTATGGTGGCCCAGAGAATATGTCATTTCAACTACTTCAGCTAATTCTATGGGTTTATTTTTTGGTTTGGTACTGAATTACTCAGGTTCAAATTTGGAATGTCATCAGTTGACTTTTCCACTGTATCTTAAACTTACTACTTGAGTAGAACTGGTTAGAGAATGTAGATTTCTCCCTGTTATTTAAAAAGAAAATATGTTTTATTTCAGGCCTAATAATAAATAAGATAGCAAAAATGTTTGTCATTGGGAATTCTCTTATTATACATTACCCACTCTATTTTCAATAACTATACAAGCAACAAGAGTAGCCAATATTTGTGATGTGCTTACTATTACTCAGATACTATAACTAGCACTACAATTCTATCAGTGATTGATACCTAACGGAGGTAATGCTGATCTTTAGGGAATATCTTGGAAATTTCTCTTTGTGTTTTGTTATTGTCATCAAAGTATTTAAGAGACATTACTGGATTTAGTGACTATAAAACCAGAAAGAGACCTCCAATACATAGAATAATTCTTCCCAACCTCCCACCCTCCACAAAATGTCCTGTATACGAGACAAATTTCAGATACGCAACTGGATATTGTGTAGTTAAAAAAACAAAAGCCTATATAATATTCTGAATACAGAATTTCACCTTACTTGTATTTGCTGTTATGAATGTAGATTTTTTTCACTTTGTTTACTAATAATCAGAAATTACTTTTGTATGGTTTTAACAAGCAAATATATACTTGATATTATAGAAATATAACTAGTCAAGAGAATGGTATATATTGTTTGTTAAGACTATTATCAGAAGTTATTAAATATTTTTGAAAATTACACCAACAGCAACAATAGCATTTCTCATGGTGTCTGAGTAATCAGTGAGATACACCAAGATTCACTGATATTTATAACTTTCATATTTACAGTTACTCTATGCATAGGTAAAAGGGCTAATTATTATATCACCTAGTATTGTCATACACAAGTATATATGTCGCTAGTTTTACATTTATATTACTACTTGGTTATTATGTATTCTTTTAAATGTAACCATTTTTTATTAAGGAGAATAGAGTAGACATTAGAAAACTTTTGTTACATAAAGGGGAATTTAGACTGAGGTTTATTCCTCTAGCACAGATAAACTTCACTCTAAATCTCACACCTCAGACAACATAAGGCTTTGGAAAAAAATTTAGGAGAAAATCTTTACAATCCAAAGTTAGCCAATAAATTTCTTAGATATGACACCAAAACCCTGATACATATAAGAAAAGAAGATATATTGGACCTGATTAAAATTATTTTGATATAAACTGGCATGGCTTAACAAGTCCCAAAGACTATACAAAATACTAGCTTGGAAAGAAAAATAATAAAATTAAACACTTTGCTCTAGTTTTTTTTTTTTTACTTTCTATGTATCTTTGATATTTGCTAATCTCACTGAAATAAATATACTTACCAAGCTTTCTAGCTTGTATGAATCCAAGATTTAGCTGAAAAGTTTTTCACTTCAAGGTAACGCTGACTCATTTTCAACATTTCCTGTTTATCTCTGTTGATGATCTGAGGACTCACAAACTTTGCAAAGTTGAACACATTTGATTGTTAAGAATTTAAAGAATCTTTCCCTGATTCTTTTGGTTTTAATACCATAAATAATAGGATTCATCATGGGTGGAATGAGAAGGTATATATTGGCTATAAAAATGTGGACAGGTGGGGCAATGTGGTGACCAAACCTATGAGTGAGAAAAGAGAAAAAAGCTGGTGTGTAAAACACCAAAATGACCCATACATGAGAGACACAGGTACTCAAGGTCTTGAGGCGGGCAGCTTTGGATGGGAGATTGAAGACTGTGAAAAGAATAAGGACATAAGAACAGATGATCAGTATGAAATCCAACCCTCCTGTCAGGAATGCCACAATTAGGCTGTAGGCTCTACGAATCTTGGTCTCAGAGCAAACCAGCTTTATCAGGGCCATAAACTCACAGTAGGTATGGGAGATGACATTTGTTTTGCAGTAGGAAAGCCATCTTAGTAGAAAGGGGTGTGGACTGAGAAGTACAGCTCCTCTGAAGACAATAAGCAAACCCAAGCCTACAATCACTGCAGGTGTTAAGGTAGTGGAATGTCTTAGGGGGTGGCAGATAGCTACAAATCGGTCAAAAGCCATGGCCAAGATAAATCCAGATTCCATAGTAGACAGAGAATGGATAAAATACATTTGAGTAAGGCAGGCTTCAAAGTAGATCTCTCTGTCATTGAACCAGAAGAGACTGAGTATCTTGGGAAGTGTAGAAGAAGTAAGCGTCAAATCCACAACTGAGAGCATGCATAAAAAGAGGTACATAGGTTCGTGCAGTTTGAGATCTGTCTTGATAATTAATAAAAGAGCAACATTCCCCATCAGTGACAGTAGGTAGACCAGACAGAAGGGGATGGAGATCCATAGGTGGGCATCCTCCAATCCTGGAATGCCAAGTAGCAGGAAGGTAGTAAGTTGAAGGTTGCTCCTGTTGTAGTCTAGCATTATCCAAAAAATGAGTATGCCACGATCCTATCCAAATTAAAAATTACAAAGATTACAAAAACATGAAGTGAAGTTGCTCAGTCGTGTCCGACTCTTTGCGACCCCATGGACTGTAGCCTACCAGGCTTCTCTGTCCATGGGATTCTCTAGGCAAGAATACTGGAGTGGGTTACCATTTCCTTCTCCAGGGGATCTTCCTGACCCAGGGATCGAACCCAGGTCTCCGACATCAGAGGCAGACGCTTTAACCTCTGAGCCTTTTCATTGTTATGTGTTGGAAAAGACACTGAAATCCAGTAACATACAACTGGCTATTGAAGGATTTCTTCAGTAATACAATATTTCAGTTCATCAAATGCATGGAACTGTGCTTTCGGGCAGACAAAAAAAAAAAAAAAGTTGTACAAAGGTATTCTCTTTCCTTTTTTCTATCTCCCTTGACTTTTTTTCAGAAGTGTCCAGTTAGTTAGATACATTTTAATCATAGTATAACACTACAGAGTTAATAACTGATATGCTGGTAAAAATGGAGATGTAACTTTCTACCATTTTAAACACTCAAAAATTAAAAGTCCAGCCATCATGGATGAGATCAGACATTTGTAGATTTAACTTCTCTTACCACATTCCCAATGATAAAAGATAAAAGGCTTATAGATAAAAGGAAAAGGAGACTTGAGAAATACTAAAGGACAACTGGGGGCAATGAAGTGGTGTGAAATAAAATGATCTTATATTGAAAAGCAAGTCACTGAGTTGATAAATTTCATGATTTCATAAAGTTATCCAAACTCGGTTAAAAAAATTATTTTACAAAGATAAGCCAATAGAGAAAATGACTATGTCTAGAAAATACGGGTGTTCAGGTTACTAGATATTTGTGCTCTACTGTAAATGACCAAGTCAAATTCTTCCAGAAGATGTATAATATATTCCTTAATCATACAATACACATGAAGTTGATTTTTTGCTTTCCAAGTAAAATTGTTACTTCTTTAGTGGGCTTCCCTGGTGGCTCAAAGGTTAAAGCGTCTGCCTGGAATGCAGGAGACCCAGGTTCGATCCCGGGGTTGGGAAGATCCCCTGGAGAAGGAAATGGCAACCCACTCCAGTACTCTTGCCTGGAGAATCCCATGGAGGGAGGAGCCTGGTAGGCTACAGTCCATGGGGTCGCAAAGATTCGGACACGACTGAGTGACTTTACTTTACTTTACTTTAACTTTTAATTAAAAAAAATATATTGAAGTATAGTTGATTTACAATGTTGTGTTAATTTCTGCTGTATAGCAAAGGGAATTTTATATATACACACACACACATACCTACTCCTTTTTAAATTCTTTTCCCATATAGGCTATTACAGAGTATGGAGTAGAGTTCTCTGTGCTACACAGTGGGTCTTTCTTAGTTACTTATTTTATATACAGTAGTTGGTATACTTCAATCCCAATCTCCCAATTTATCCCTCTCACTCCCCGACTCCCTGGTAACTATAAGTTTTTGTTTTTCTTCTATATATGTAACTCTATTTTTATTTTGTAGGTAAGTTCACTTGTACCCTTCTTTTAGATTCTACAAATACCAAGTAAAATTGTAAATACAACTTTTGGCTCCCAGATATTAGCTGACCAGAAAGCATGCATCTTGAAAGCTTGAATGATTATTTTGGAAAAGTATTCTAATAATACTAAATTTTAAATTGGTAAATCAGTATTTTGGTTCCAGTATCAGTGTTATCATGAGCTCACATAATATGAGGCATCTACTTAGTCTGAATAAAAAAGTTTCATTAAAACAATGAGGTTTTGACCAATATAGTTCAAGATTAAATACTAGGGCTAGGTTAACAAAAATTATCACAGGTTAAATATTTAACTTACTTTCCTTCTACATTAATTTTGTTAATAAGAAGTTGAGCCATCTTTCAGACAACCACACTGGCTAAGTCCTCAGGACTTAGGACTTAACCTAGAACCTTTAACCTAGGTTCCAGCATTCCCTTCTGGTAGAAGCACTGAACCTGTTCTTTCCACCTCAGTCACAACTTTCCTACCTATAACCTGATTATCTTACCTCTAACCAGATGATTTCACTTCTCAGACTGAGTCCCAGCATATTTACTATATCTACAGCAGGTGCCATTAAACTTCCTATCCTGGGGGACCTGAGGCCTACAGGAATATCCTATAAAGAGCCTCTCCTGAGAATGCTGTCTGGTTGTAGGCAGTTTCACCAATCTCTCCAAGTGTCTCCAAGCACAATTTGGTCTCTTGGAGGGACTCAGTTTTATGGTCTCCTTGTTACCTGAGCTCTGAGCTTAAAAAATCAATAGAATATGCCCTCTACTACAGGACTAATAGGATTAATTTATTGTACCTAAAGCACACGCAAGTGCAGTGAACTAAATGCTTTCTTACAACATATGTGATGAGAGCTAGAAGAAATTGAAGATATGAACTAATCAGGGTAATCACTGTAATATCCCCACATGCCTCCAGATATTCTTAAAAAATTCACCTGAATCAGATTTACCTCTGAAAAACAATTAGAACTCCATGACATCACTTAGCCATGTTCCTATTCCTGCATCCCCCTAGACTTATCTATTTGGTCAAGTAAAAGATATGCATTATTTTCATGTACAGGAGCATCCCTATTTTAGTTTTGGTTGGAATGTTATGCAAATATTTGATATGCTTTCCTACAGATGTTCCTCTGCATCCTTCTCTTCTCTTCTGTAAATATCAGGAGCAGTGTGTTACTGAGTCCAAGCTAGCTCTGCTCTCTGTACGACAGGCCAATGAATCCAAGAGATAAAGTGCTGAGATAAGGAGGAGCCAGCTGACTGAAGAAATGGCAGGCTAGCGTGTCAAAATAACCATCTCATCAGGGTCTGGATGCCAGGTTCTTTTGTAGAGTCATAGAGAAAGCAACATGGAAATAAAGTCAAAAGACAGAATGGAGAGGCAGAGGCTGTTGGGAAGCAAAGGGTCTTTAGTCTTGCAAAATATCTCCAAGGGAATGGCCAACTTTTGGAAGTGGTGTGCTCATCTCTTATATTCACAGGTGGGCAGGGACAGATTAGCTGTCTATGAACTGAACAAAGGCACTTTAGTTTAGAGTCAGGCATAGGGGCAGGGCCCTCTGAG
Source organism: Cephalophus harveyi (assembly GCA_006410635.1). Taxonomy (NCBI): domain Eukaryota; kingdom Metazoa; phylum Chordata; class Mammalia; order Artiodactyla; family Bovidae; genus Cephalophus; species Cephalophus harveyi. Next base: position 202,201 of record SJYT01045012.1, read on the forward strand.
GCAAGGTGGATTTCTTTGGAAGGAATGATGCTAAAGCTGAAACTTCAGTACTTTAGCCACCTCATGCGAAGAGTTAACTCATTGGAAAAGACTCATGCTGGGAGGGATTGGGGGCAGGAGGAGAAGGGGACGACAGAGGATGAGATGGCTGGATGGCATCACTGACTCGATGGACATGAGTCTGAGTGAACTCCAGGAGTTGGTGATGGACAGGGAGGCCTGGCGTGCTGCAATTTATGGGGTCGCAAAGAGTTGGACACGACTGAGCGACTGAACTGAACTGAACTGAAAGCAAGGAAAAGCAAGTCCAAGAAACAGTCTCTAACATGGAGTTAGAATTTGCTTCCTCCTTGCAACAGGTGAACTTTACCAGCTATGCGTCCCAGGATCACAGATAATTTGTATTTACTCTAAGTTTGTTCAAAGTTCCCTGGTGGCTCAGACGGTAAAGCGTCCGCCTACAATGCGGGAAACCTGGGTTCAATCCCTGGGTCAGGAAGATCTCCTGGAGAAGGAAATGGCAACCCATTCCAGTATTCTTGCCTGGAGAATCTCATGGATGGAGGAACCTGGTAGGCTACAGTCCATGGAGTCCCAAAGAGTCGGACACAACTTCACTTTCATTGGGCTTCCCTGGTGGCTCAGAGGTTAAAGCGTCTGCCTCCAATGCGGGAGACCCTGGTTCGATCCCTGGGTCGGGAAGATCCCCTGGAGAAGGAAATGGCAATCCACTCCAGTATTCTTGCCTGGAGAATCCCATGGACAGAGAAACCTAGTAGGTTACAGTCCACGGGGTTGCAAAGAGTCGGACACGACTGAGCGACTTTACACACTTACACACACAAGATGTCGTTTAAGGGCATTGAGTGTTCTTCAAAGTTTCCTTGGTCACTGAGACCAGACTGTCTCTTTCATTATATCATTCTCAAGGTCAAGAAGTAATCTAGACATGTACCTTCTATATGTAGCAACTTAAGTATGGCAATCTCAGAGGATAAGCAGGAATGACCTCTGACAAAAAACAGTTCCTTAAGGAATCACTGGAAGAAGGGGATGTGTTTGTATTGTTGATGAGGATTACAACTTCCTAATTTCAGGGACAGTAATTAACCTGTGAACTTCCTTAGGATTACAACTACAGATATAGCCATCCCTCAGTATTTTAATATAATTTATCAACCATTTAACAGGACCAGCCATGAAGGAAACTGAAAAGACACAGAACACGCTCTATACTCATTAAATACATGAACTTTCTTCCAAAGTCAACTTGAAACATAAACCTTGCAGGCCAGAAGAGTGTGAAAGGATGTATTTAAAGTTGAAAAAAAAAAGTAGAGAATTAAATATCTTACAAACTCACCTTCCTAAAATGATGAAAAACTTAAGATATTTTTAAATAAACAGAAGCTGAGGTAGTTCATGACCACTAGACGGTCTGTATAAGAAACACTAAAGGGAGTCCATTGGAGAAGGCAATGGCAGCCCACTCCAGGGTACTTGCCTGGAGAATCCCAGGGACGGGGGAGCCTGGTGGGCTGCCGTCTATGGGGTCGCACAGAGTCGGACACGACTGAAGTGATGCAGCAGCAGCAGCAGCAGCAGAAACGAACTGAAACCTATATAAAAATATAAAATTCTTCAGTAAACACAAGTATCCAACTCTTTGCAACCCTATGAACTTTGCAACCCTGGAGCCTTCCAGGCTTCTCTGTCCATATGATTTTCTAGGCAAGAATACTGCTGTGAGTAGCCATTCCCTTCTACAGGGGATCTTTCCGACCCAGGGATTCAACCTGGATCTCCTGAATTTCAGGCAGATCCTTTACCATCTGAACACCAAAAATCCCTTTAATAAGAATAAACACATATGTAAATATTAAAAATCAGTATTATCACAATTCTAGTTCATAATTCAAATTTTATTATTTTTTCTTTAATCTTAATTTATTTTTTTATTGAAGGATAATTGCTTTACAAAATTTCGTTGTTTTCTCTCAAACTTCAACATGAATGAGCCACAGGTATACATATATCCCCTCCCATTTGAACCTCCCTCCCAGCTTCCTCCCCATCCCACCCCTCTGGGTTGATACAGAGCCCGTTTGAGTTTCCTGAGCCATACCTACAGCAAATTCCCATTGACTATCTATTTTACATATGGGAATGTAAGTTTCTTGTTACTGTTTCCATACATCTCACCCTCTCCTCCCCTCTCCCCATGTCCATTAGTCTGTTCTCTATGTCTGTTTCTCCACTGCTGCTCTGTAAATAAATTATTCAGAACCATTTTTCTAGGTTCCACATATGTTATTTATCTTTCTCTTTCTGACTCACTTCACTCTGTATAATAGATTCTAGGTTCATCCACCTTATCAGAACTGACTCAAATGTGTTCCTGTTTATGGCTGAGTAGATGCGTTTGAACTGTGGTGTTGGAGAAGACTCTTGAGAGTCCCTTGGACTGCAAGGAGATCCAACCAGTCCATTCTGAAGGAGATCAGCCCTGGGATTTCTTTGGAAGGAATGATGCTAAAGCTGACACTCCAGTACTTTGGTCACCTCATGCGAAGAGTTGACTCATTGGAAAAGACTCTGATGCTGGGAGGGATTGGGGGCGGGAGGAGAAGGGGATGACCGAGGATGAGATGGCTGGATGGCATCATGGACTCGATGGACATGAGTCTGAGTGAACTCCGACTGATGGTGATGGACAGGGAAGCCTGGCGTGCTGCAGTTCATGGGGTCACAAAGAGTCAGACACGACTGAGCGACTGAACTGAACTGAACTGAATATTTCATCATATAAATGAACCACAACTTCTTTATCCATTCATCCATCGATGGACATCTAGGTAGCTTCCTTGTTCTTGCTATAAATAGTGTTGCAATGAACAACGGGATTCTTGTGTCTTTTTCAACCCTAGTTTCCTCAGGGTATATGCCTAGGAGTGGGGTTGCTGGGTCATATGGTGGTTTTATTCCTAGTTTTTTTAAGGAATCTCCATACTGTCTTCTATAATGGCTGTATCAATTTACATTCCCACCAACAATGCAAGAGTGTTCCCAATTTCTCCACACCCTCTGCAGCATTTATCACTTATCAACTTTTTGATGATGGCCATTCTGACCTGTGTGAGGTAATATCTCATTTTAGTTTTGATTTGCATTTCTCTAATAATGAGTGATGTTGAGCATCTTTTCATGTATTTGTTAGGCATCTGTATGTCTTCTTTGGAGAAATGTCTGTTTAGGTCTTTTTCCCACTTTTTGATTGGGTTTTTTGTTTTCCTGGTATTGAGTTATATGAGCTGCTTGTATATTTTGGAAATTAATCCTTTTACAGTTGTTTCATTAGCTATTATTTTCGCCCATTCTGAGTGTTGCCTTTTCACTTTGCTTATAGTTTCTTTTTCTGTGCAAAAGTTTTTAAGTTTAATCAAGTCCCACTTGTTTACTTTTGTTTTTATTTCCATTACTTTAGAAGATGGATCATAGAGGATCTTGCTTTGATTTATGTCATTGAATGTTCTGCCTATGTTTTCCTCTAAGAGTTTTATAGTGTCTGGTCTCACATTTAGGTCTTTAATCCATTTTGAGTTTACCTTTGTGTATGATGTTAGGAAGTGTTCTAATTTCATTCTTTTACATGTAGCTGTCCAGTTTTCCCAGCACCATTTACTGAAGAGACTGTCTTTGCCCCACTGCACATAGTTGCCTCATTGTCAAAAATAAGGTACCCATAGGTGTGTGGGTTTATTTCTGGGCTTTCTATCTTGCTCCATTAGTCTAAATTTCTGTTTTTCTGCCAGTACCATACTGTCTTGATGACTTTAGCTTTGTAGTATAATCTGAAGTCAGGAAGGTTGAATCCTCCAGCTCCATTCTTCTTTCTCAAGACTGCTTTGGCTATTTGGGGTCTTTTGTGTTTCCATATGAATTTTGAATTTTTTTTTTCTTCTAGTTCTGTGAGAAATGTCATTGATAATTTGATAGGGATTGCACTGAATTGTAGATTTCACTATTTGTGAAAATAGTCATTTTCACAATATTGATTCTTCCTACCCAGGAACATGGAATATCTCTCCATCTGTTTATGTCATTTTTGATTTCTTTCATCAGCATCTTGCAATTTTTGTGTACAGTTCTTTTGTCACCTTAGGTAAGTTTATTCCTAGATAGTTAATTCTTTTTGTTGCAATGGTGAATGGAATTGATTCCTTAATTTTTCTTTCTGATTTTTCATTGTAAGTGTAAAGAAACGCATGTGATTTCTGTGTATTGATCTTGTGTCCTGTAACTTTGCTAAATTCACTGATTAGCTCTAGTAATTTTCTGATAATATCTTTAGGGATTTCCATGTACAGTATCATGTCATCTGCAAATAGTGAGAGTTTTACTTCTTTTTAAATCTGGATTCCTTTTATTTATTTATTTATTTCTTCTCTGATTGCTGTGGCTAGAGCTTCCAGAACTATGTTGAATAATTGTGGTGAAAGTGGATCCCTTGTCTTGTTCCTGATCTTAGGGGGATTGCTTTCAATTTCTCACCATTGAGAATAATGTTTGCTGTAGGCTTATCATATATGGCCTTTACTATGTTGAGGTAGGTTTCTTCTATGCCCACGTTTTGAAGAGTTTTAACCATAAATGGGTGCTGAATTTTTTCAAGGGCCTTTTCTGCATCTATTGAGATTACCATATGGCTTTTATCGTTCAGCTTGTTAATATGGTGTATCACATTGATTGCGTATATTGAAGAACGCTTGCATCCCTGGAGTAAACCCAACTTGATTATGGTGTATGAGCTTTTTGATGTGTTGCTGAATTATGTTTGCTTAAATTTTGTTAAGGATTTTTGCATCTATGTTCATCTGTGATACTGGCTTGTAGCTATCTTTTTTTGTGTTGTCTTTGGTTTTGTTATCAGGGTGATGGTGGCATCAGAGAAAGAGTTTGGAAGTGTTCCTTCCTCTGCAATTCTTTGAAAGAATTTTAGAAGGACAGGCATTAGCTCTTCTCTAAATGTTTGATAGAATTCTTCTGTGAAGCCATCTGGTCCTGGGCTTTTGTTTTTTTGGGAGATTTTTTATCACAGCTTTAATTTCAGTGCTTATAATTGTGTTGTTCATAATTTCTATTTCTCCCTGGTTCAGTCATGGCAGGTTGAACTTCTCTAAGAATCTGTTAATTTCTTCCAGGTTATCCATTTTATTGCCATATGGTTGTTCATAATAGTCTCTTGTGTTCCTTTGTATTTTGCATTGTCCATTTGAACCTCTCCTTTTTTCATTTCTAATTTTGTTGATCTTCTGTCTTTTTTTCTTGATGAGTCTGGCCAAAGTTTGTAAATTCTGTTTATCTTTTCAAAGAACCAGCTTTTAGTTGTAGTAATCTTTACTCTTGTTTCTTTCATTTCTTTTTCATTTATTTCTGTTGGGATTGTTATGATTTCTTCTCTTCAAAAATTTTGTTGTTGTTGTTCTTCTTCTTCTTTTTCAAAATTTTTTTTTTATTTTAAAGATTTTAAAAGCCAAAACCACAAACATTATAAATACATGTTACTGGTTACATAGTATATAAAGATGTAATTTGTGGTTGCTGCTGCTACTGCTGCTCAGTTGCTTCAATCATGTCTGAATCTGTGTGACCCCATAGACAGCAGCCCACCAGGCTCCCCTGTCCCTGGGATTCTCCAGGCAAGAACACTGGAGTGGGTTGCCATTTCCTTCTCCATTGTGGTTGCTAAGCTCTAACGAAGAAGAGCTTTTATGTGTCTTTGAAGATATACAGATCACATTATGAGAAGTGCTGGGCTGAATGAAGGACAAACTGAAACAAAGATTTCTTGGAGAAGTATCAATAACCTCAGATATGGAGGTGACACCACTCTATGGCAGAAAGTGAAGAACTAAAGTGCCTCTTGATGAAAGTGAAAGAGGAGAGTGAAAAGTTGGTTTAAAACTCAATATTCAGAAAACTAAGATCATGGCATCTGTTCCCATCACTTCATGGCAGATAGATGGGGAAACACTAGAAACAGTGACTCACTTTATTTTGGCAGGCTCCAAAATAACAGTAGATACAGTGACTGACTTTATTTTTCTAGGCTCCAAAATCACTGCAGATGGTGACTGCAGCCATGAAATTAAAAAACACTGACTCCTTGGAAGGAAAGTTATGATCAACCTAGACAGCATATAAAAAGCAGAGACATTACTTTGCCAACAAAGGTTCATCTAGTCAAGGCTATGATTTTTCCAGTGGTCATGTAAGAATGCAAGAGTTGGGCAATAAAGAAAGCTGAGCACTGAAGAATTGATGGTTTTGAACTGCAGTGTTGGAGAAGACTCTTGAGATCCCCTTGGACTGCAAGGAGATCCAACCAGTCCATCCTAAAGGAGATCAGTTCTGGATGTTCATTGGAAGGACTGATGTTGAAGCTGAAACTTCAATACTTTGGCTACCTGATGCAAAGAGCTGACTCATTTGAAAAGACTCTGATGCTGGGAAAGGTTGAGGGCAGGAGGAGAAGGGAACAACAAAGGATGAGATGGTTGGATGGCATCACCGACTCGATGGACATGGGTTTGTGTGAACTCCGGGAGTTGGTGACGGACAGGGAGGCCTGGCGTGCTGTGGTTCATGGGGTCGCAAAGAGTCGGACATGGCTGAACTGAAAATCACTGTAGACGATGACTACGCCATGAAATTAAAATATGCTTTCTTCTTGAAAGAAAAGTTATGACCAACCTAGACAGCATATTAAAAAGCAGAGACATTACTTTACCAACAAAGGTCCGTCTAGTCAACATTATGGTATTTCCAGTAAGGATATGCATAGATGTGAGCATTGGACTACAAAGAAAGCTGAGTGCCAAAGAATTGATGCTTTTGAACTATGGTGTTGGAGAAGACTCTCAAGAGTCCCTTGGATTGCAAGGAGATCCAACCAGTCCATCCTAAAGGAAATGAGTCCTGAATATTCATTGGAAGGACTGATGCTAAAGCTCCAATACTTTGGCCACCTGATGCCAAGAACTGACTCATTGAAAAAGACCCTGATGCAGGAAAAGATTGCAGGCAGGAAGAGAAGGGGATGACAGGGGATGAGATGATTGGATGGCATCACCGACTCGATGGACATAAGTTTGAGTAAACATTGGGAGTTGGTGATAGACAAGGAAACCTGGCATGCTGCAGTCCATGGAGTCACAAAGAGTTGGACATGACTGAGCCACTGAACTGAAGATATATTATTATTAATTATGAACATTCTGCTATAAGTTTAAAAGGCTATATGTAATCTTTTACATATATAAGGATATGTATATCCCATTTTATATAGAGAAATAAGTAACCATAAAGAAAATGTTTATAAAATGTACACAAAATGATAAGGAATCAAAAGGTGTCAGAACAAATATCAACTGAAAGCAAAGGAAGACTGAGGGAGAAACAAGGAACAAAAAGGAGTAAGAATACATACAAACACAACAAAAATGGCAAGAATATGTCCTTCTTATGAACAGTTAAATATTAATGGTTTAAACTCCCCAGTCAAAACACATAGAGTGAAAGAATGAATTTAAATAACTTTCATTTCTTTTTCATTTATTTCTGTTGGGATTGTTATGATTTCTTCTCTTCAAAAATTTTGTTGTTGTTGTTCTTCTTCTTCTTTTTCAAATTTTTTTTTTATTTTAAAGATTTTAAAAGCCAAAACCACAAACATTATAAATACATGTTACTGGTTACATAGTATATAAAGATGTAATTTGTGGTTGCTGCTGCTACTGCTGCTCAGTTGCTTCAATCATGTCTGAATCTGTGTGACCCCATAGACAGCAGCCCACCAGGCTCCCCTGTCCCTGGGATTCTCCAGGCAAGAACACTGGAGTGGGTTACCATTTCCTTCTCCATTGTGGTTGCTAAGCTCTAACGAAGAAGAGCTTTTATGTGTCTTTGAAGATATACAGATCACATTATGAGAAGTGCTGGGCTGAATGAAGGACAAACTGAAACAAAGATTTCTTGGAGAAATATCAATAACCTCAGATATGGAGGTGACACCACTCTATGGCAGAAAGTGAAGAACTAAAGTGCCTCTTGATGAAAGTGAAAGAGGAGAGTGAAAAGTTGGTTTAAAACTCAATATTCAGAAAACTAAGATCATGGCATCTGTTCCCATCACTTCATGGCAGATAGATGGGGAAACACTAGAAACAGTGACTCACTTTATTTTGGCAGGCTCCAAAATAACAGTAGATACAGTGACTGACTTTATTTTTCTAGGCTCCAAAATCACTGCAGATGGTGACTGCAGCCATGAAATTAAAAAACACTGACTCCTTGGAAGGAAAGTTATGATCAACCTAGACAGCATATAAAAAGCAGAGACATTACTTTGCCAACAAAGGTTCATCTAGTCAAGGCTATGATTTTTCCAGTGGTCATGTAAGAATGCAAGAGTTGGACAATAAAGAAAGCTGAGCACTGAAGAATTGATGGTTTTGAACTGCAGTGTTGGAGAAGACTCTTGAGATCCCCTTGGACTGCAAGGAGATCCAACCAGTCCATCCTAAAGGAGATCAGTTCTGGATGTTCATTGGAAGGACTGATGTTGAAGCTGAAACTTCAATACTTTGGCTACCTGATGCAAAGAGCTGACTCATTTGAAAAGACTCTGATGCTGGGAAAGGTTGAGGGCAGGAGGAGAAGGGAACAACAAAGGATGAGATGGTTGGATGGCATCACCGACTCGATGGACATGGGTTTGTGTGAACTCCGGGAGTTGGTGACGGACAGGGAGGCCTGGCGTGCTGTGGTTCATGGGGTCGCAAAGAGTCGGACATGGCTGAACTGAAAATCACTGTAGACGATGACTACGCCATGAAATTAAAATATGCTTTCTTCTTGAAAGAAAAGTTATGACCAACCTAGACAGCATATTAAAAAGCAGAGACATTACTTTACCAACAAAGGTCCGTCTAGTCAACATTATGGTATTTCCAGTAAGGATATGCATAGATGTGAGCATTGGACTACAAAGAAAGCTGAGTGCCAAAGAATTGATGCTTTTGAACTATGGTGTTGGAGAAGACTCTCAAGAGTCCCTTGGATTGCAAGGAGATCCAACCAGTCCATCCTAAAGGAAATGAGTCCTGAATATTCATTGGAAGGACTGATGCTAAAGCTCCAATACTTTGGCCACCTGATGCCAAGAACTGACTCATTGAAAAAGACCCTGATGCAGGAAAAGATTGCAGGCAGGAAGAGAAGGGGATGACAGGGGATGAGATGATTGGATGGCATCACCGACTCGATGGACATAAGTTTGAGTAAACATTGGGAGTTGGTGATAGACAAGGAAACCTGGCATGCTGCAGTCCATGGAGTCACAAAGAGTTGGACATGACTGAGCCACTGAACTGAAGATATATTATTATTAATTATGAACATTCTGCTATAAGTTTAAAAGGCTATATGTAATCTTTTACATATATAAGGATATGTATATCCCATTTTATATAGAGAAATAAGTAACCATAAAGAAAATGTTTATAAAATGTACACAAAATGATAAGGAATCAAAAGGTGTCAGAACAAATATCAACTGAAAGCAAAGGAAGACTGAGGGAGAAACAAGGAACAAAAAGGAGTAAGAATACATACAAACACAACAAAAATGGCAAGAATATGTCCTTCTTATGAACAGTTAAATATTAATGGTTTAAACTCCCCAGTCAAAACACATAGAGTGAAAGAATGAATTTAAATAACAGAATTTAGATATGGATCAAGGTGGCAGAGTAAGAGAATGTAGAGTTCATCTCCCTCAACAAACACATCAAAAATACATCTTTATGTGGAACAATTCTCACTGTAAGCAAACTGGAAACTGACTATACTCCTTCACAATCAAGGTTGTATGAAAGATTCATGTAATCATATAGGAAGGGAAGAAAAGTGATGGGGCTGGGACTGTGTTCCTGGGAAAGAACACTGAGGAACAGGGAGAATATATGGATAAGACCCCCACCATGGGAGTTAGGCAGTAAATGCCACAGATTGGGTAGCCCAGTCCTGGGGTCCTGTGAACAGGAGAAGAGCCCTGCTGGCTGGTTGGAGAATGACTGGCACTAATGGGAGTGTGTAGGAGGCATGTGTGAGGAGCGTGTGTGCACTTAGCTTGCCTGGAAGGCAAGATGGAGGGAAGTCTGCTCTATGGGTTGCCATGTTTCTCAAGACCACCTTGGCATGTGCTCCAGATCAGGTTGAGTGAATGCTCTGGCCCTAATCACTCCATGTCACAGAACAGCACTGGATGTGGGTAACTATGACCCACAACCAGGTGGGGGCAGTTGTGGTAGAGGCTGGGGGCAGTAATTGGCTGTGAGGGACAAAGGGGCTTGCACCTGAGGCTGAGACTGATCAAAGTGAGGAAAGCAATTATGGGAAACTGCATAGAAAGCATTATCTTCCCTAGCAGCTCAGTAATAAAGAATCTGCCTGCAGTGCAGGAGATGCAGTAAATATGGGTTCAGTCCTTGGGTTGGGCACATCCCCTGGAGGAAGGCATGGCAACACGCTCCAATATTCTTGCCTGGAGAATCCCATAGGCAGAGGAACCTGGTGGCCTACTGTCCATAGGGTTGCACTGAGTCAGACACAACTGAAGAGACTTAGCATACATGCATGCATGCATAGAGAGTACAGTTTGGATCCCTGCGTATAGCCAATATGAGTCAAGAGACAGCATGGGTCCCAATAGCTTCACCACTCCCCCATCTCTGGGTTAAGTGTCTGAATGCAAAGAGAGGGAAAAACACACATTAAAAGGGAATAGGAACAGCTTGGGTGTAAACAACTTGGAATTAACCTCCAACCCTGATAGGGTGGTAATGGTCACTGAGCAGAAAGAATGTCCCACATCACAACTAGCTTTCCAGTTTCAATGTCTAAACAACAAATGGATCACTGAAGAAAAAAAAATGAAAAAAAAAATTAAAAATGCCTGGGAAAGAAAAAAAATCACACACAAAAAAATGAATCAAAAACTATGGGACACAGGAAAAGCGGTTTTAAGAGGGAAGTTTGCAGTGAAACAAGCTTACCTCAGGAAACTAGAAAATTTTCAAATAAGCAACCTAACCCTATAGCTAAAGAAACAAGAAAATGAAGAACAACAAAAGCCAAAACCAAACAAAAAATATACATTAAAAAAAAACAAACTCCAAAAAACGTTAGTAGAAAGAAAGAAAGATCAAAGGAGAAATAAATGGAGGCAAAGGAAAGAAAGAATCAGTGAAACTATGAGCTGGTTCTGATAAACAAAATTGATAAATCTATAGCCAGACTTATCGAGAAAAAAATGAAAGATGGCCCAAATGCATAAATCAGAAATAAAGAGAGAAAATTAACAAATAGTACGACAGAAATAAAAGTATCATAAGATATTACTGCTAACAACTGTAGGGTAATAAAAAGGACAATCTAGAAGAAATGGACAAATTCCTCAGTTCAGTTCAGTCGCTCAGTTGTGTCCGACTCTTTGTGACCCCATGAATCGCAGCATGCCAGGCCTCCCTGTTCATCACCATCTCTAGGAGTTCACACAGACTCACGTCCATCGGGTCCGTGATGCCACCCAGCCATTTCATCCTCGGTCATCCCCTTCTCCTGCCCCCAATCCCTCCCAGCATCAGAGTCTTTTCCAATGAGTCAACTCTTCGCATGAGGTGGCCAAAGTACTGGAGTTTCAGCTTTAGCATCATTCCTTCCAAAGAAATCCCAAGGCTGATCTCCTTCAGAATGGACTGGTTGGATCTCCTTGCAGTCCAAGGGACCCTCAAGAGTCTTCTCCAACACCACACTTCAAAAGCATCAATTAAAGTTAAATAAGCAGGGTGACAATATACAGCCTTGACGCACTCCTTTTCCTATTTGGAACCAGTCTGTTGTTCCATGTCCAGTCCTAACTGTTGCTTCCTGACCTGCATACAGATTTCTCAAGAGGCAGGTTAGGTGGTCTGGTATTCCCATCTCTTTCAGAATTTTCCACAGTTTATTGTGATCCACACAGTCAAAGGCTTTGGCATAGTCAATAAAGCAGAAGTAGATGTTTTTCTGGAACTCTCTTGCTTTTTCCATGATCCAGCGGATGTTGGCAATTTGATCTCTGGTTCCTCTGCCTTTTCTAAAGCCAGCTTGAACATCAGGGAGTTCACGGTTCACGTATTGCTGAAGCCTGGCTTGGAGGATTTTGAGCATTACTTTACTAGCATGTGAGATGAGTGCAATTGTGCGGTAGTTGGAGCATTCTTTGGCATTGCCTTTCTTTGGAATTGGAATGAAAACTGGCCTTTTCCAGTCCTGTGGCCACTGCTGAGTTTTTGAAATTTGCTGGCAGATTGAGTGCAGCACTTTCACAGCATCACCTTTCAGGATTTGAAACAGCTCAACTGGAATTCCATCACCTCCACTAGTTTTGTTCATAGTGATGCTTTCTAAGGCCCACTTGACTTCACATTCCAAGAAATGTATAATTTCTGAAATAGAAAATGTGAACAGATAAATTATCAGTACTGAAATTTAATCAATATTTATAAATTCTCAGCAAACATTAGTTCAGGACCAAATGACTTCACAATTGAATTCTACCAAACATTTAAAGAAAAGTTACTACCTGTCCTCAAACTAGTCCACAAAACTGAGGAGAAAAGAACACTTCCTAGCTCATTCTGTGTGGTCAGCATTTCCTTAATACAAAATCCAAACACCTTATTTTTTTAAAAAAAACAAAAAACCACAAACTACAGATCAACATCTGTTATATACAGATATAAAAAAAATTCTAAAGAAAATATTATCAAATCAAATCCAACAATGTATAAAAAAATTATAGACCATAACCAATACAAATTGTTTCAAGACAAAGAAAAAGGATAAAGAAAAGTATCACATGATCAAATCAAGAATATATGCAGACAAAGCATTTCAAAATACCCAAAATTCATTAATGATACAAAATTCTCAGAAAACCAGAAACAGAGGAAAACTAGCTCAATTTGATGAAGAATATCTTAAAAAAAAAAAAAAAGAAATAACTATAGTTAACAGTACAATTTATAGTGTGAAATTAAAAACATTCACTAGGATCAGGAACATGGCAAAGATGTTCCCTCTCTCTACTGTTTTTCAACTTATTATTGAAAGTCTTAGCTAATGCAATAACGAAAGAAAAGAAAAGGAATAGAGTTTGGGAAAGAAGAAACAAAATTATCTTTAATCACAGATATTGCAATGGTCTATGTAGAAAAATCCAAAAGAATTGACAAAAATTTCTGTAGTTAAGCAATTATAGCCAAGTTTCATGATACAAGGTTAATATACAAAAGTCTATCTCATTCCTACATACAGCAATTAAAAAATCATAATTTAAATTAAAATACATTACCACTTATAATAGTACTTAAATAAAATGCCTAGGTATAAATCTTACATATATGAGTTCTGTATGAGGGGAAAGTACAATATATATATTGTATATTTGTATATTTATTGTATGTATGTATACAATATGCATATTGTATATTTATATATATATAAAACAAAATACATTGGTTGGAAGACTTTCCAAGTCTATAAGTCTATAAGTAGTAGATTTCAAATTGTCAAGTTGCCAGTTTTTCTAACTTAACGAATGCTGCCTCTGCATCGCTTCAGTCGTGTCAGACTCTGTGTGATCCTATGGACAGCACCCCACCAGGCTCCGCTGTCCTTGGGATTCTCCAGGCAAGGACACTGGAGTGGGTTGCCATTTCCTTCTCCAGGGGATATTCCCAACCCAGGGATCGAATCCAGGTCTCCCACATTTCAGGCAGATGCTTTAACCTCTGAGCCATCAGGGAAGCTCAAAGGTACCTGTAAAGGTACATTTCCCTGGGTAAATGTATGCTTAATTTCTCTACATCTTCTCATATATAAATTTAAAGACAAAATTGCCAATACTTGGCAGTCAAGTGTCTCAATTTAAGACACTCAGAGAACTTAGGTTTGGAGACTAAAATAACCCACTAATATATTAAAAGTTTGGAATTTTTTAAAACCTAGAAAATATAACTATATTTTGTGCTTCTTTAGCATCCTCCAGAACCACTGTCCCTCATATGTCTCTTGTTCCAACTGATCTGACATGATCAATCTCTGGTAGACTGAATAAATTCATTCAAGCACAACCTTGTAGAGCTTCAAATTATGCCATCCTTCAAACCCCATTCCCAAGGTAATAACTATAACACCATTAATCAGAAAGTGTAATTGGAGATGATCCTTCTACAAATTATAAATGGGAACCAGTAGGTAAATCAAATCCCCTTCAAGTATCAGTCATGAGATATAAGTTCTAAACAATGCTCTCATAAGATATAGAATGCTGTTACATTTAGCAGCAGCCAGCTCTACAAAGAATCATAATCAAGGATCTCCTACTATTTTGGTCCCTTATAGGCATTAATATATTGTTGTTGTTCAGTAACTGAGTCCTATCCAACTCTTTGCAACCCCATGGGCTGCAGCACTCCAGGAAGTCTAACATGTAAAGTAGGATATGTAATTTTAGAGCTCAAGAAATCTAGGGATCCACTGATCCTGAACCTCAGGAACAAACCATTATTTTGCTAATCTAACTTCAGAGTGTGTCTAAACTAGCCAGATTCTGCATGTATATATAATGTATAATAAAAAATAATATTATGTAATATAACAACAAAAAACAGCCTATCTATCCCACACTTCTATTCTTCCCTATTTTGCTCAACAGATCAACCCTAAACATAAATGAGCCTTAATTTACTTAGAGAACCAACTTTACCTGTCTGTGTCTGAGAGAAGACCACTCTTTTCAAATTTGCATACCAGGTCACATTTAGTGTCCCCCAAAATAGTAGTTTGTTTGATATTCATTGAATAAGATAATTTAAGAATGGTGAAATCTATTTTGACAAATTCCATTTGAGAACCAACTCTAGGAAGAAACAACTCACTCACTGGGACCAGAAGTAGGGTGGCTAATACTGAAGGTTCCCATAGGATTAAGTACTAACACTCATAGGACAACAGAAACAAGATTTCTTCTGGGACTCCAAGCCACCCAGAAGAATAACCAAGTGCTGTGAAAATAGGAGGGCATTTGGAAGAAGATAAAGAAGGAACTCTGAATGCTGACTTTTCAGGCAAATGAGATAAGAACTCAAGGAAGATGCCAAAGATTGGTGCTCTCCATTTCGTAATTTTCATTTCCACAAGAGCTAAAAGCTATATCAAGAATACTGAAACTTGCATTTTCCAGTTCTGATAAAGCTGCTGTATGATTGCTTGCTTCTGTAATTTGGCATATATTATAGAACCTCAAAAATTCTGTCCAAACTGTTATCCAAAGCACTGAATGGATGCTCGGTATAAGGTTGAATGAAAGTGAAGTCTGAACAATTCTGACTTCCTATCCAAGCTTTCTTCTGCACTTATCATAATCAGTGGTGAGAAGACAGAATACCAACCTCTATGGCATCCATTAACATGTCATATTTGAACCCCAGAACTGTAATCTTGATTGGAATTCCTGGACTACAACATATGCAGTTTTGGATTGGGTTTCCTTTTTTTGCTGTGTGCCTGGTGGCTCTTTCGGGAAACATCATTTTGCTGATCATAATCCCTATGGAACGCAGCCTACACCAGCCCATGTACATCTTCCTGGCAGTGTTGGCAGCCACTGACATAGGACTCTGTGCAGTCATTGCTCCTAAGATGTTGGCTATCTTCTGGTTCAGGTCTTACTCCATGGCCTTTGACACCTGCTTAGCCCAGCTGTTCTTCATTCATGCCTTGCAGTGCATGGAGTCTGGTATTCTGTTGGCCATGGCGTTGGACCGCTATATTGCCATCTGTGATCCTCTGAGGCACACATCCATTCTCACACCTTCAATTCTGGGTCGCATGATGGTGATAGTGGCAATTCGAGCTACAGTGTTGGTGGGTCTCTTACCCATTCTAATCAAAAGGCTGCACCTTTTCCATTCCACTGTAATTGCCCACTCCTACTGTGAGCACATGGCTGTGGTCAAGCTGGCTGCAGAAGACATCCGTGTAAATAACACATGTGGTCTTTTTGTAGGTTTTACAATTCTGGGATTGGATATGATTTTCATCCTCATTTCCTATATCCTTATTTTCCAGGCTGTTTTACGTCTACACCAAAAGGAGGCACGACTCAAAGCATTCAACACATGCATAGCTCACATTTTTGTTTTCCTTGAGTTTTATATTCTTGCCTTCTTCTCCTTCTTCAGTCATCGTTTTGGACGTGTTGTCCCTTCTACTCATATTCTTCTGTCTACCATCTACCTTCTTGTACCACCTGCACTGAATCCTATTGTCTATGGGGTAAAAAATAAGGTAATTCGTAAGCGTGTGACACAGGTTTTTCTTCTGAATCATGGATCCCAGCAGTGATCTATCAAATGTCCCTGGACATGTAGAGAATATTTTTATTTCCTACAAGGGAAAGAGTTCAGACTCTTAACTGTTGGGATTTTATATCATCATGCTCTATCTTCAAAGCATTTATTTCCAAGACGACAGCTAAGTTGACATAAAAAATGTTCAGGTTAACATTGATACTATATCTCTATCTCTAATATATTTCTCTTCAAATAGAATCTTTCCTATTCCTTTCCTTGTTTTTAATTTGTAGCTAATTTAGTTCTTCACAAGAGATCATTCTTTGATTTTAGTTTTTGAACTTTTGGTACTGGAATACCATCCAACCATTTCATTCTCTGCCATCCCCTTCTTCTCCTGCCTTCAATCTTTCCCAGCATCAGGATCTTTTCCAATGAGTCAGCTCTACATACCAGGTGGCCAAAGTACTGGAACTTCAACTTTGGCACCAGTCTTCCAATGAATATTCAGAGCTGATTTCCTTTAGGATTGACTGGTTGGATCTCCCTGCTGTTCAAGGGACTCTCAAGAGTCTTCTTCAGCACCACAGCTGGAAAGCATCAATTCTATAGTTCTCAGCCTTCTTTATGGTCCAACTCTCACATTTGTACATGAATACTAGAGAAACAATAGCTTGGACTATTTGGACCTTTGTCACCAAGTGATATCTCTACTTTTTAATAGCTGTCTAGGTTTGTTATAGCTTTTCTTCCAAGGAGCAAGCATCTTTTAATTTTGTGACCATTCACAGTGATTTTTGGAGTCCAAAAAAATAAAATCTTCTACTGTTTCCACATTTTCCCCATCTATTTGCCATGAAGTGATGGGATTGGATACCATGATTTTAGTTTTTGGCATGTTGAGTTTTTAAACCAGTTTTTTCACTCTTCTCTTTCACCTTCAAGAGGCTCTTTAGTTCCTCTTCTCTTTCTGCCATTTAAGTGGTATCATCTACATATCTGAGGTTATTGATAGTTCTCCTGGCAATCTTGATTTTGTTTTGTGAGTCATCCAGCCTGGCATTTCTTCATGATGTACAATATATAATATAAAGTGACAATATACAGCCTTGATATATTCCTTTCCTGATTTTGAACCAGCCTGTTCTTCCATACAAGGTTCTAACTGTTGTCTCTTGTCCTGCATACAGGTTTCTCGGGAGACAGGTGAGATGGTCTGGTGTTCCCATCTCTTTGATAATTTTTCACAGTTAGTTGTCACCCACACAAAGTCTTTAATGTAGTCAATGAAGCAGCAGTATATTTTTTTCTCTCTCTTTTTTTTTCTGAATTGCCTTGATTTTTGTATGAAACGATGGATGCTGGCAATTTGATATCTGGTTCCTCTGCCTTTTATAAGTCCAGTTTTTACATCCAGAAGTTCTTGGTTCACTGCTAAAACCTAGCTTGAAGAATTTTGAGCATAATCTTGTTAGCATATGAAGATATGAGGTGCATGATTTCCAAATATTTAAAACCTTGAATAATATTTAGTCTTAATTTAGCTATATTATATTCAGAGAATGTGCTTTTTACAATATTACACATTTGAAATGTGTTAAGACTTGAATTATGGCCCAGTTTAAGGTCTATTTTGTATATTCTGAAATGAATGTGCATTATATAGTTATTGAAAAGTGAGAAAAACAAGAACAAATTAAATATAAATAAGTTGAAAGATGGAAATGATTATGATACATAATGCATTAGTAGAACATGAAGCAAATTACAGGAAAAAAGCCCGAGAGAGAATATAAATCACCAACACAAGGGAAGAAGTAAAGTAATCCAGCTACATTTATGTTGTAACAAATGGCAGGATTTCCTTCTTTTTTTAAGGCATAATACATAGTTATATATCATATTTTTTATATACACATTTATCTTTCAATAGACACAGGTTACTTCCATATCCTGGTTACTATGAATAATGACACAATAAACATGGGAGTGCAGATAGATCCATGAGATATAAATATTATTTCCTTGGGATATGTACCTAGAAGAAAGACTGCTGAATTATATGGTAGCTCTATTTTTTTTTAAATACCACTATACTTTTTTTCATAATGGCAATACCAACTTACATTCTCACCAACAGTGCACAAGGGTTCCCTTTTCTCCACATCCTCACCAACATTTGTAATCTTTAGACTTTTTGATAATAGCTCTTCTAACAGATATGAGATAATGATAATTGTGGTTTTGATTTGCCTTTCACTATTGATTAGTGATGGTGAATACCTTTTCATGTATCCTTATCTTAGGGGAAAAATTCTCAGTGTTTTACCATTGTGCATAAAGTTAGCCATAGAATTTTCCCTCTACTTCTAGCTTTCTGAGCACTTTTATCATGAGAGGGTGTTAGACTTTCTTAAATGTTTTTTTCTGCACAAACTAAGATGGCCATGTGTTTTTGTTTGTTGTGTGGTTTTTCTCTGTTTGTTTGCTTGCTTCTTTTGTTCCATTAATGTGGTGTTTCATACTCATTTTAGATGTGTATAAGAGACAGCATTAAAATATTAATAATGAAATATTGAAAATAAATTACTACCAATGCATTTGACTATGTAAACAGAATAAGCCCAATTCTTGAAAGATATAAATTACAAAAATTGTAAAGCAAAACATACAAAACCTGAGTATCTGTAAAGATATTAAATTTTGTATCTGTAAAAACTGAATGTTTAGAATTTTTCTTAATTATTTTTTTTTAAAAATTGTATATATAGATGTTACAAACACATGCAATTTAAAAATTATACACATACATACACACACTGAAAATATTACCACAAGAAAAGTAACATATCCATCTTCTCACACAGTTACTTTTTGTGTGTGAGGGGAGAACACTGAAGATCTAACTTATTATCAAGTGTCCAACACATTATTATCGACTATAGTTCACCATGTTGTGCATCAGTTTTCTCAAATGCATTCGTCTTACAACTGGAAGTTTATACCCTTTGATCAAAAGCTCCCTCTTCCCCCTATGGTACGGCCTCTGGTAACCATCATTCTTTTCTCTGTTATGAGTCTATGAGTTTGATTTTTTTTTTAACATTCAATATATAAATGAGATCATATTTGTCATTCTGTATCTGGCTTATTTCACTTAGAGTAAAGTAATCCAGCTACATTTATGTTGTAACAAATGGCAGGATTTCCTTCTTTTTTTAAGGCATAATACATAGTTATATATCATATTTTTTATATACACATTTATCTTTCAATAGACACAGGTTACTTCCATATCCTGGTTACTATGAATAATGACACAATAAACATGGGAGTGCAGATAGATCCATGAGATATAAATATTATTTCCTTGGGATATGTACCTAGAAGAAAGACTGCTGAATTATATGGTAGCTCTATTTTTTTTTAAATACCACTATACTTTTTTTCATAATGGCAATACCAACTTACATTCTCACCAACAGTGCACAAGGGTTCCCTTTTCTCCACATCCTCACCAACATTTGTAATCTTTAGACTTTTTGATAATAGCTCTTCTAACAGATATGAGATAATGATAATTGTGGTTTTGATTTGCCTTTCACTATTGATTAGTGATGGTGAATACCTTTTCATGTATCCTTATCTTAGGGGAAAAATTCTCAGTGTTTTACCATTGTGCATAAAGTTAGCCATAGAATTTTCCCTCTACTTCTAGCTTTCTGAGCACTTTTATCATGAGAGGGTGTTAGACTTTCTTAAATGTTTTTTTCTGCACAAACTAAGATGGCCATGTGTTTTTGTTTGTTGTGTGGTTTTTCTCTGTTTGTTTGCTTGCTTCTTTTGTTCCATTAATGTGGTGTTTCATACTCATTTTTGTTGTTGTTGAGCCACACTTGCATTCCTGAAATATATCCCAACTTGGTCATGGTGTATCTTTTATTATGCTACTGGATTCAGTTAGCTAGTATTTTGCTGAGAAATTTTGCATCTATATTCATTAAGGATATTGGTCTGAAATTTTATTCTTGTTATGTCTTTATTCAGCTTTGATTGTCTAAGCCCAGCCACACAGAAAGTATCCAGTCCTGAACATGTGTTACCTACCACATTCCATGATATATACAGTGGTCCTTGTGAGCCTGCCCATATAACCCCAAGAAACATTTTCCTTCATATCCTTGTGGGGTGTTGGAACTATCTGCTGTTTGTCTTAACTCCTGTTCTTTACTCTAGCTGGACTTAAGGCAGTGTTTGTCTTTAAATCTGTTTGACAAGCCCTCCTTTCTCCCACAAAGCTACTCTAGTCTAAGTGGTTGGGAACAAAAGTGATGCTCTGTGCTGGTTTTTCAGTGAACCAACAGATAGGTCAAAACGCACACTTACAGTGTTTTTAGAAGCATTCATATTATCTCCTGGCACTTGCAAGGTGCACCAGAAATTTGGGCCCCCATTCCCACAGCTACTGCTGAACTGTGAAATGGAAGATGGTAAGTGAATGACGAAAAATGCCATAAAACTTTTTTCCAAAATTCAGCTGCTTTTCCCCCCTCCTCATTAAGCAGGTCCCTGGTGGCTGTCATATTTTGATTAGATCTTGACATTCTAAAAAATGTTTATTCTGTCAGTTTTTGAAAGTTCATAGTTGTTTGAGTAGAGTAGCTTGATTCTTTGAGTTCCTTACTCCATCATTTTCCATGACATAATTCTTAGTCCTTGTCTTTAACCAATGTTCATAAAAGATTATTCAGTTACATAGCAAACCATTAATGAAGAAATAACAAATGTATATCCTTACATCCATTTTAATGATAACAAAATCCTTCAGTATAACTAACTATCCCAAATCAGCTTAAGGAAGCTATTACTGGGTTTTATAAATCTTTTCAATGTTGCAATTCTTTGTGCTAAATATGACAAAAATCACACTTTTTGCTTAAAAGTTTGCTTAAAACTCAACATTCAGAAAACTAAGATCATGGCATCAAGTCCCATCACTTCATGGTAAATAGATGGAGAAACAGTGGAAACAGTGACAGACTTTATCTTTTTTGGCTCCAAAAGCACTGCAGATGGTGACTGCAGCCATGAAATTAAAAGATGCCTGGTCCTTGGAAGAAGAGCTATGACCAAACTAGACAGCATATTAAAAAGCAGAGACATTACTTTGCCGACAAAGGTCCATTTACTCAAAGCAATGGTTTTTCCAGGAATCATGTATGGATGTGAGAGTTAAACTATAAAGAAAGCTGAGCGCCAAAGAATTGATGCTTTTGAACTGTGGTATTGGAGAAGATTCTTGAGAGTCCCCTGGACTGCAAGGAGATCAAGTCAGTCAATCCTAAAGGAAATCAGTCCTGAATATTCATTGGTAGGACTGATGCTGAAGCTGAAACTCCAATACTTTGGCCACCTGATGCAAAGAACTGACTCATTGGAAAAGACCCTGATGCTGGGAAAGATTGAAGGCAGGAGGAGAAGGGATGACAGAGGATGAGATGGTTGGATGGCATCACCGACTCAATGGATGAGTTTGAGCAGGCTCCAGAAGTTGGTGGCGGACAGGGAAGCCTGGCGTGTTGCAGTCCAGGGTCAGACACGACTGAGCAACTGAACTGAACTGATGATGAAAATTATTCGTGAGTTTCCAGGCAAATGTGTATTTAAATCCTGAAAAGCAGCCTAATTCTAAAAGTGATTCTTTTTTTTTTTTTTTTGTATTTTTCAATTTTTCATCAAGCAATGCAATAACATAATAAATATGAGTTAACAATACAGACAATAAGCAAAAAATGTACACTGACTATTTCATTATAAAAACTTAAATATTCTAGAAATCAATTTGGAAAGAGAATATCATGCTGTTCTAACCACAGTCATTTGAATAAATACAGAGTGAAGTGATACTTAAACAGGACAAATTTGCAAATTTGAAGGATTTAATTCATTGCAAATATCAAGTGGCAGTAATCTGAATTCAACCACTAATATAATTTAACACCATTTTGTAAATATTTCAAAATATCCACTAAAGATGCACACACATATCAAATTCTATCTCCTCACAGCGCAGCTTTGTCTATGTATCTTTCTGAGCCTGATTGAAAGCAAAAAAACACACAGTATTTGACAGAGAAAATTTAATTTAAATAATTATTCACTTTAACCGGGGATTGAACTAATGACAGATAGGCTAGTAAGAAAGGAAGAGAATTCTAAAGGACATAGAAACAGCAGATATAAGACTGCCACTACCCTGAGGAAGGACTGAGATAGAGTACCTAAGAGGGGAGCTTCCCTTTTCTGATCTGAAATTCAGACCTCATTAGAGAAGGCACAGGCTTGGATCACTGAAAGACGGAAATGTTCCTGTGATGCTGATCCAGTGGAACCTGCCAGATATCCATCTTCTAGAGGGTGCCAGGAAAAGCTGCTCATCGGTTCCTGAGGAAGCAGCCGGCTGCTAGGTGCTGCTTACTTTGTGCACTGTAGAACCTGGGCCCTGGAACAGCTGGCAAGAGTTGCAGAAGCCTGTTGGAGACTAGAGATGGCAACCAAACTATGTCTTTGAGATGAGTACATAAGATGTTGTGAGTCGTTCAGTCATGTCCAACTTTTTGCAGTCGTATGGACTGTAGCCTGCCAGGCTTTTGTGTCCTTGGAATTCTCCAGGCAAGAATACTAGAGTGGGTTATTATTCCCTTCTCCAGGGGATCTTCCCTACCCAGGGATCAAACCTGGATCTCCTGCATTGCAGGCAAATTTTTTACCGTCTGAGTCAGCAGGGAAACTCAAAGGATTAGAGTTAAGAACTGAACCTTCATCTGCCAGGATATCTGAAATTGCGTGTGTGTTAGTCGCTCAGTCATATATGACTCTGAATCTGGAAGCAAAACTCTCTTTTCCCACAGTGCCTCACTGGTGCCCTCAACTGACAAAGTTTATCATTGTACCGGCTGGTAAAAAGGAAAAAAAAGGGAGCGGGGGGGAGCCATGGCACATGTTCACAAACAAGGAAAAGTGAATTTAGAGCTGAATTAAGACAATTCTTAATTGCAGCACAGGCTGCATGGCAAGTAATAAAGTGGTGGGCATGTGCAACTATAAACAGAGCATACAAGCAGGGTCACGTCTTCAGTGAGTGTAGTGCTCAAAGTGGTCCTTACCTACACAGATGACCCCCTAAAATTCTCTTTAATATGTGTTTTAAAAAATCCCGGAAGATGGAATAGGCAATCAGAAGTTCATTTTGTTCTGATACTTTGCCAGCAATAGGGAGAGGAAGTACAGATCAAGAGTGAATACTCAACACCCTTGAAATCCAAGGTGAGAGAACTGGAAAATTTGGAGTTGGGGGCACTGTAAGGGAACTGCATTTATTAACTGGGTATCGATCAGAAAAAGTAAGTATTCTCTGTCTCCATGACTAGAGGCTGTTTTACAATTAGAGCACAGACAGACAAAGGTTAGGCTCCTACCTCCCCATAGAGACTGGGTGTGAGATGCACTGCCTTCCTTGAGGAATACATTTCAAAGGGGATGGTCACCAGGTCCTTGAGAAAGACATTTCTATGCTGTCAAACTCTCAGAGACTTTTAAATGACTTACATCTCAAAAGAGAAGAAAAACAATTTAACAGTTAAAAATTTTCTAAAGTAAATGCTCTACAAGAAGAAAGAATAGTATGGTAAATACAGATTCACTGTAGTTTTGACACTCTAATCCACAACATCCAATATATTTTTGCAGAGTGCATGAGAATAGCTTTCAGGGAAACGAAGGAGGAGCTCTGTTACTACAGATACTAAATAAGAAAAGCTCAAGTTCCCTGTTTACCACATAACTAAAATTCTTTAGAGAAAGTCTACTCCCTGTGTAATTTACCAATCAGGATTGTGCTTTTCCCATTTTGTTTTTTCTCCTTCCTTCCTCCCTACCTTCCTTTTTTTTTCTCTCTCTATCCTTTTTTCCCTTCTTTCAAGGCAGCTGTGGGTCCATCTATAGAATTCTCTAGAAGATTAGATTTATAAAATTAACCTAAGGAAAATCCCTCCTTACATCTTGTGACCTTTGGTCATAATCTTATAAATAATAATAACAGATCATGTACTTGATGAAAAGCATTTGTATCATTTAGAAAGTCACTGATATCCTCTCTATAACCTGAACAATCAGGCTGTTGCTTTGCCCAAATAATTCATCTAAGTCCTCGACAGATTTGAAGTATCACAAGCAAGCTCCCAAGGAGTATTAAAAAAGAATTTAATACATCAAATCATAGAACAGTATCATTTTTATCACTTTTAGAATAAGTAACACATGTAATGATACCACTATTAAAATCAGGGTTTTACCAAGTCTTGTAACACAGTCATATTTAAGTCATAAAATAGTAAAGTGTGATGCATATCTTGCATCTGGAACTTTTAAATCGCCACATTCAGTTCAGTTCAGTCGCTCAGCCATTTCTGACTCTTTGCGACCCCATGAACTGCAGCACACCAGGCCTCCCTGTCCATCACCAACTCCCAGAGTTCACTCAGACTCACGTCCATCGGGTCCGTGATGCCATCCAGCCATCTCACCCTCTGTCGTCCCCTTGTCCTCCTGCCTCCAATCCCTCCCAGCATCAGAGTCTTTTCCAATGAGTCACCTCTTCGCATGAGGTGGCCAAAATACTGGAGTTTCAGTTTTAGCATCATTCCTTCCAAAGAACACCCAGGACTGATCTCCTTCAGAATGGACTGGTTGGATCTCCTTGCAGTCCAAGGGACTCTCAAGAGTCTTCACCAACACCACAGTTCAAAAGCATCAGTTCTTCGGTGCTCAGCTTTCTTGACAGTCCAACTCTCACATCCATACATGACTACTGGAAAAACCATAGCCTTGACTAGATGGACGTTTGTTGGCAAAGTAATGTCTCTGCTTTTGAATATGCTATCTAGGTTGGTCATAACTTTCCTTCCAAGGAGTAAGCAACTTTTAATTTCATGGCTGCAATTGGGTCTCACATTTTGGAAGTTTTGTGAATCTGTACTCCCAATAGTTCTTATTAGATGATAGCAAAGAACTCTGCTTACATTCTAATAGTGGTTATAGTTGTGCAGCAGTTGTAGCCAAAGATGCTGTGGTGTAGGTGCATGGATATTAACATATAGTATGTGCTGTTGCATTGACATCACCCCTGTAGCCCCTAGAACATTGCCTAGATTGAACTCCACTACCATTACTGCAGCTGTTATTGGAGTTTAGCTATTCTCCAGACACTCTGGGAACTCAGATGGGCACACAGAAACTCTCAGGTGATTCTCCACTAGCCACAATTCTCTTTGGATGAGCAGATAGCTATTAATACATTTCCAAGTTCAAATCCTGTCAGAGAAGAGCTGCTCCACTGATTTACATACTAGCCAGGTATCCGTTTTTCTTGGTGAGTTTCTTCTCCATGAATTGGAACCTAAGTATGGTTTATTGTTTTCAATTTTAGCAAATTTTAAAAAGAAATGGAGAGGAGAGAATCAGGTGATCATAATACTGTATCTCTCAGTAACAAACTTTCTTTTGGCATGCCATCTTTCCCCCACTCTGATCCAAGGTTTTTTTGGTTTGTTTGATTTTTAATCATTGATAGGAGAGATGAAAGAGATTCATGTCATTTAGAGACATAAGAGACGAAACAGTAATCTAGTATCAGCCTCTTAACTACATGCGAAGAAAACTCAGAACTGACACATCCCAGTTACTTAGTGTCAGGACAATATCAAAATAAGTTTTCACACTCCTCAACAAATGTTAACCTACAAGCACTCTAACACTGTTTGTTTTATTAAAATAAGAAGATACTGTTTATGGTTTGGAAAGTTGTCTGTGTGTGAGTGTGCATGCATGTATATTTGTAATTTGAGCAGGAAAACTTAAAAGATGTGAAGAGATGGTGAAAGATAGAGGCATCCTGTTGCCTTTAATAGCTTTGATGTCTGGTCTTGTCATTGTAACTACAGCTCATATCCTATCCCCTGAAATACAGTCTTCTCTTTATCTGGGCTCATTAAAGTCTCATATTTTTGACTGTTTCTTAGACTTTATACTACTTTCACTGAAGGTATCTTCCTTTTCCTTTTTCTTTCTCTTTCATTTAGAGATCAGGAATGAACATTGTCTGCTTTGATTATCATAGAGAGAAAATTGCATAGAATGCATGCCTTTGCTGTCCTAGAAGCATTTTTAATCTAAACTTTTTTAGAAAACTGGTTTTCTTAATCATGTGTTTTCCATCTACTTGGAATAATTTAAGGGAGGATATGATTATTTCTCCAATGAAGTGGAAACATCCATTTAAATAAGTGAAATTTATTGACTCCACCAAGTTCTATACATCATTGGGAAGTAATTTTTCTATTGTAACCATGATCATTTTACTTGCTTACATAAATGTCCAATCTTATGGACTGACTTGAGGAAGGTTATTCAGCTCCAGAAAATTTATTGCCTCATGGAATTTTAGTCAATTCTTTCTTTATAATGTTTCCTTGTTTGTGTATTTTAATTTTACACTCCCTCGAGAAGTAATAATGTGTCTCTGTCACACAGAAGTTCTCTGCAGGTTCTGACAGCATGAGCTACCAGAGACTGAGGGCTTATTTTCTCCCCCTTTGATGTTGAATTTTTTATATATAAATTCATTTAGCCTTCCCACTAATTCAATGAATTAAGCAATATTATTATTTCTATCTGGGCTTCCCAAGGCACTAGTAGTAAAGAACCCACCTGCCAATGCAGGAGACCTAAAAGATGCATGTTCAATCCTTAGATCAGGAAGATCCCCTGGAGGAAGGCATGGCAACCCACTCTAGTATTCTTGCCTTGAGAATCCAATGGACAGAGGAGCCTGGCGGCTACACTTCATGGGTTACAAAGAGTTGGACACGACTGAAGTGCTTAGCACTCATGCACATTATTTCTGTTTAGAGTTGAGTGAACTTAAGGAACTAGATAAGATTCCTCTTGAGGTAAATGTTAGAATCAGCATTTTAGATAATATGTCATATTTCTAAATTTCTATACCATGTTTTACATATTACATTTTATATTTTTATGAGATAATCAACCAGGTGTGGCCACAAGAGAAAAGAGATAGGCTCAGGAAAACAATTGTTATTATACTAATTGGTCCTAATAGAGACAAGAGGCATAGCAGGTCTTGCAGAGCCAAATGGAGAGTAATCAAGGTAAGTGGGAGGCAAAAGACAGGAGGAGGAAGTGGAGGGCAGGGAAGAACTTGGGTGCTTAGAACAAGGCTTTAATTGGGATTTCCATAGGAAAGTCATGACAGGAAAGGGTGAACAGGTTAGGATTCACTGCTTTGAAAAAATTTTGTAGGTTTTGAATATAGAGATGATCTCTGTTGCCCCTGGATGTTCAAGGCAGAACAATACTGCCTCCTGGAGTTTGTGGGCCAGATAAAGGAAGTATGGATGAGTTAGTTTGCAGACCAAAGATTTGCTGCTGGCTAGGCATTTTGCTCGGAGAAGGCAATGGCACCCCACTTCAGTACTCTTGCCTGGAGAACCCTATGGACAGAGGAGCCTGGTAGGCTGCAGTCCATGGGGTCGCTAAGAGTCGGACATGACTGAGAGACTTCACTTTCACTTTCACTTTTCACTTTCATGCATTGGAGAAGGAAATGGCAACCCACTCCAGTGTTCTTGCCTGGAGAATCCCAGGGACAGAGGAGCCTGGTGGGCTGTTGTCTATGGGGTCACACAGAGTCGGACACGACTGAAGTGACTTAGCAGCAGCAGCAGCAGGCATTTTGCTATCACCCAGACAGACAGAGACAGCCTCTCCCCAACCAGAAAGGTTTTTTAGATGTCAAAACATAACATGCATAAACATAAAACATAAAATTGTATGTATATAATGTATAGAAAACTGTGTTACATTTTTATATTTATAATATAAAGTATAAATAAATATGTTTTTATATTACAAATCCCTCTAGTTTCCTATCAAATAAAAATATATAAAATATCATTCAGAGTGGTATTCACTATTCAATGTATTTGCTTATGACAAAAATCATACACAGAATAAAACTTGTGGATGATTTTAAGTTTGTATAATAATTGATGAAAAAGAAAAAAGAGTATATAAAGTCGCCTTAAGTTTTTTGAGTAGATTTCTAAAGAAAGAGAAGAGGGAAATTATAAAAATACAGAAGTTTGGGTTGGGTGTGAAGCAAGGTAATTTGATCAAAAATATCAGAAATGATTTTCATTGCCAACAGAAAATACTAAAATGACAGAAAACATCTAGGTTAGGCTGAGCTCCATTATAAACAGTAGAGTGGCCCACAGGCAACTCTGTCCTTTTTCATCTGAAACATGATCATAACCAAAATATTTAAGCTACAGGGGTTACCCAATAGGTCAATTTTTATATGTTACCATCATATCCTAATTTACAGTGCCTTTTATTCAATTGACTTTCCATTTATTATCTCAACTTTGTTTTCTTTAAGATCTGTAAGGATTTACATCACCTTCTATCCCATTCTGCTTACATATCCATTTTGAAGCTAATGGGCCAGAATTTTCTCAGTAACTCAAGTTTCATCTACTACTGATAAAAGGACACCACTTCCATGTAAATTCCAAAACCTGGATAAGAACCTGCACATGGGCCAACCATTTTTTTCTGGAGAGAACAAACCTCCTCACTGTCTCACCTGAGAGTCAATTCCAAGGTTTGTGAGTAGGTATTTTACTTCCTAAACCAGAGTAAATGTGAACCCTGGGAAAAGCTGCCACTTTCTGGAGACTCAAAGTTTCAAACAAAGTAGACGGGGCTACGAGTTTGAGGAACTAGTCTACGACTTCAATTGTCACAGAGGAATTTCACCTAATCTGAAAGATGTCTAGAGTTTAGAAGTGGATATAGACAAAAGAATTAATATTGTCATCTGTGGCACCATCTGAGACCACTTCAAAAACTAGTAAGGTCAATGCCCTTAGAATCATAATTTTGATTTCTATGATTTCTAGGTAAGAAACACTGGACTCGTCTTCCTTTTCCATAAATATCCATACTGGCATTTGGAAAAGGTATTCCAGAATTTTATCATGCTGATTTAAGTTGATTTCCAAATATTTAATGCCATGTGGCCATATTTCCATTTTTTTCATGATCTACAAGGAATGACAAAGAGAACTCCCTTCTTCCTTCCCATCCATAATTTGTCTGTGAAGAAGTATCAGGATCAGTGGTGAGGAAAGGATTCATGAGCCTTATGGGATCTACTAACATGTCATATCTGAACCCAAAGACAGTGATCCTGATTGGGATCCCTGGACTAGAGCATGTGCAGTTTTGGATTGGATTTCCCTTCTTTAGTGTGTGTCTGGTGGCTCTGCTGGGGAATATCATTTTAATAATCATTATTGCAACAGAACGCAGTCTTCACCAGCCCATGTACATCTTTCTGGCAGTGTTGGCAGTCACTGACCTAGGACTCTGTGTAGCCATTGCTCCCAAGATGTTGGCTATCTTCTGGTTTGGCTCCTATTCCATGGCTTTTGATGCTTGCCTCACCCAACTCTTCTTCATCCATGCTTTGCAGGGCATGGAATCTGGCATACTGTTAGCCATGGCCTTTGACCGCTATATCGCCATCTGTGATCCTTTGAGGCATGCATCCATCCTCACACCTCTCTTCCTAGTCCAGATGGTACTGATGGTGGCAATTCGGACAACAGTGCTTGTTGGGATTTTACCCATTCTACTAAAACGACTGCACATTTTCCAATCGGTGGTTATTGCCCATTCCTACTGTGAGCACATGGCTGTGGTCAAGTTGGCTGCAGAAGATGTCCACATTAACAAATCATATGGGCTTTTTGTGGCCTTCACAATTCTGGGTTTTGACCTAATTTTTGTCTTCATTTCCTACATTCTTATTTTTCGAGCTGTTTCTCATCCTCCTCACAAGGAGGCACGACTCAAAGCATTCAATACCTGCACTTCCCATATTGTCATCTTCCTAGAGTTTTATATCCTTGCTTTTTTTTCCTTCTTCAGCCACCGTTTTGGACATGTATCACCCCATACTCATATATTCTTATCTACCATCTATCTGCTTGTTCCCCCTGCCCTGAACCCCATTGTCTATGGTGTGAAGACCATGGAGATTCGCAGACGAGTTGCTCAGATTTGTATTATGGAGTATGACTCCCAGTAGTAATCCAAAAATAATAGTATATAGGAAAAAATATATTTTTAGGTTTAAGATGAAAACTTCTTGTACCATGTCTATTTTGATGAGATTTTACATCATAATGATCTCCACTAAAGAATGCATATTCCAAAATAGGAACAATCAGACTATGAGATAAACTTAGGTGAAAAAAATATATGTATTTCATAACTTCTTACCATCCCTTCATCTCTCCCTTTCTTTCTTCTCTTATCTTTTTGCCTTCCTTCTATCATTCTTTTCTCTTTTTCCCTTTTCTTGTTTACAAGGAAACAAGACATAAGATTCCTTGTATCTTCCTATAATATCAATAGGCAGTTTATCTTTTGGATGTGTAAGATTGACACAGATATATCCATTATTTAAAAAGAATAAATCTAATTTAATTTTACTTAAGCTATGCTAAGATAAGAATAAAAGATTTTAGTTCACACGTGAGAAGCAACTACTTTAGCTTTTTTTAGGGAATTGGAGAGGATTTCATATAGACAGTCATGGCAAATGTGATACTTGAATAATGTTTCATTTAAAATGATGAAATTGTGTTAAACATAACTCAGTTTTTAAAACACTATAACTTAGGTATTTATGGATGAGCATGTGCAGATATGTGTGAATCTAACTTTCTTGAGCATTTGATTCATGAAAAGCAGAATCAAATATGCCTTCACCAGTTCTTCAGGCCAGAATACTGGAGTGGGTAGCCATTCCCTTCTCCAGGGGATCTTCCCAACCCAGGGGTCAAACCCAGGTCTCCTGCAATGCAGGTGGATTCTTTACCAGCTGAGCTACTAGGGAAGCCCCTCATCAGTGATCAAAATTATACAAAGCATTCTACATTATGAAGTTATGTATTAATATCCAAGTAATATGATAGTTGACACCATTTAACAGCCCAAACACAGTCCTTTTTATTGGGTAGGTGAACAATTCCTCTTTTCAAAGTTCCCATTGACTAGCATTGCTTGTGATGGTTTTAGAAGGAGTTCATTTTCTGTCTGTATTGTTGCAACTCACTATGAACTTATTTTTTTCCAAAAGGTCATTAGGAGACCTTGACAAATTTTGAGATGCTGTCCATTAACCTGAGCCAGTTCTGTGATGATGCACATGGAATAGTTTCTTTTTTCCCCACTCTTTTTATAGATACAGCTCAAAAAATATTACAAAAAAACCTAATACTCTGATGTTTAAGCCATCGCTCCCTTAGTCTCATTTTCACATCATACCTTCCTGTCCAGTGTCTACAGCTTGAGAGCATATATGCCACCACATGAACACCAATGAGTCTTAGCTCAGGTTTGTCATTGACCACAGCTGTTCGTCTCCTTCCCCTTGATGACCAAGGTAAGTTCAGTTCAGTTGCTCAGTCATGTCTGAGTCTTTGCAACCCCATAGACTGCAGCACACCATGCCTCCCTGTCCATTGCTAACTCCTGGAGTTTACTCAAACTCATGTCCATTGAGTCGGTGACATCATCTGACCATCTCGTCCTCTGTCATCCCCTTCTCTTCCCACCTTCAATCTTTCCCAGCATCAGGGTCTTTTCAAATGAGTCAGTTCTTTGTATCAGGTGGCCAAAATGTTGGAGTTTCAGCTTCAGCATGAGTCCTTCCAATGAATATTCAGAACTGGTTTGCTTTAGGATGGACTGGTTGGATCTCTTTGCACTCCAAGGACTCTCAAGAGTCTTCTCCAACACCACAGTTCAAAAGCATCAATTCTTCATCGCTCAGCTTTCTTTATAGACCAACTCTCATATCCATTCATAACTACTGGAAAAACCATAGCTTTGGCTAGATGGACCTTTGTTGGCAAAGTAATGTCTTTGTTTTTTAATATGTTGTCTGGGTTGACCATAACTTTTTGTCAAAGGAACAAGTGTCTTTTAATTTCAAGGCTAAAGTCACCATCTGCAGTGATTTTGGAGCCCCAAAAGATAAAGTCTGTCATTGTTTCCACTATTCCCCCATTTATTTGCAATGAAGTGATGGGACCACATGCCATGATCTTAGTTTTCTGAATGCTGAGTTTCAGGCCAACTTTTTCACTCTCCTCTTTCACTTTCATCAAGAGGTTCTTTAGTTCTTCACTTTCTGCCATAAGTGTGGTGTCATCTGCATATCTGAGGTTATTGATATTGATCAAAGTAATGACCTATACTATTTCTTAGAGAAGGAATAAAAGATCAAAGTTTTATTATCTCATGATGGGCTCAAACAATAAACAGGTAAGTATGACATTAGAATGGCCCTATCAAGAGATCTCCCCAAACAAACCAAAGCTAGAATTTTAGTGTATGTGGTATAACTGGGGATTGATACATGAAAAATCTTGTGAGAGAGGAAGCAAGTAAGACAGTGAAGAGAAGAAGCTAATAAAGTAATCATGACTGAGCATATTACTGCTGTAGATTGCCAGGGCTTTTTCCTGCTAGGGGTACTGGAAAAATGTAAGAAACACACCTACAAACTGTTCCAATGGGGGACCAGAAATGTGGGATATTTATTTAACAATCTCCAACTGGTTCCAAATAGGAAAAGGAGAATGTCAAGGCTGTATACTGTCACCCTGCTTATTTAATTTATATGCAGAGTACATCATGAGAAACGCTGGTCTGGAAGAAGCACAAGCTGGAATCAAGATTGTTGGGAGAAATATCAATAACCTCAGATATGCAGATGACACCACCCTTATGGCAGAAAGTGAAGAGGAGCTAAAAAGCCTCTTGATGAAAGTGAAAGAGGAGAGTGAAAAAGTTGTCTTAAACCTCAGCATTCAGAAAACAAAGATCATGGCATCTGGTCCCATCACTTCTTGGGAAATAGATGGGAAACAGTGGAAATAGTGTCAGACAATTCTTTTGGGCTCCAAAATCACTGCAGATGGTGATTACAGCCATGAAATTAATAGACGCTTAAGACGCTTTTCTCCTTGGAAGAAAAGTTATGACCAACCTAGATAGCATATTGAAAAGCAGAGACATTACTTTGCCAACAAAGGTCCGTCTAGTCAAGGCTATGGTTTTTCCAGTGGTCATATATGGATGTGAGAGTTGGACTGTGAAGAAAGCTGAGAGCTGAAGAATTGATGCTTTTGAACTGTGGTGCTGGGGAAGACTCTTGAGAGTTCCTTGGACTGCAAGGAGATCCAACCAGTCCATTCTGAAGGAGATCAGCCCTGGGATGTCTTTGAAAGGAATGATGCTAAAGCTGAAACTCCAGTACATTGGCCACCTCATGTGACGAGTTGACTCATTGGAAAAGACTCTAATGCTTGGAGGGATTGGGGGCAGGATGAGAAGGGGACGACAGAGGATGAGATGGCTGGATGTCATCACTGACTCGATGGACATGAGTTTGGGTAAACTCCGGGAGTTGGTGATGGACAGGGAGGCCTGGCGTGCTGCAATTCATGGGGTCACAAAGAGTTGGACACGACTGAGCGACTGAACTGATCTGAACTGAACTCTCCATATAAGAAAAACACAGAAGCTTTAAGTATTACCAGTAGCTGGGTTGAGTGAAAAGTATCAGAAACAGTTGCCAGCAATTAATTTATTTTTACTGATTCTAAAGACACTGTCTGTCATAATATAGAGAGTGGAAAAATATCACATTCTACAGAATATTATTATTGGCAGATGCCGACAATGGTTATAATTATTTTTTGTAGATGAGAATATGAACTGATGAACGGTTTGGGGGGTATTTAGTTAGAGAAAAGTGCTTCTTTCTTCTATATAACTTACCATTCCATACTTGTTCCCAATCCACTTTTTTTTCTGATATACTACCTGGAATGGATTGAGTTTTTTCACAGTGGAGTATGGTCCAGATGAGAACCTAACTTCTTAAATTAAGAGAGGAGAAAATTGCTGTTGTGCAGAATAAGGTGTGTTGTCTTGGAAAGGAACAGATGTATTGGTATGTCCTGGCTCTCTCATCAATTCCTATTAATTCCTGTATACATAAGTGAAGGTGTATTGACTACCTTGGAATCTCTATAGGAAAAAACAAACAAACAAACAAACAGCTCAAAAAATTGAGAGTAGACTACATGTATGAGATTAATGTGGGAAGCACTGAAAATAATCATTGGAGACAATGCTAAAAATGTTTGGACCATAACATAGAACCTTTGATAGGGGGTTGATCGTGGTTTTGCATATCTACTGATGATGTAACTGGTATGCACATCAGATATATGTGCATACAGAAGTTCCTGTGAATGTATGTATATCTCAGGTGAGGTGTATAGATGAATACAAATATGCATATGTTATCATATTCCAGAAAAAAGGGAGTTTATAGACAAATAAGATGATTGCAAGGCTGTATATGAATGAAATAGCATGTCTATTTGTATATATTTATGTGAGTAAATATCATCTGTGTGATATTTGTTCGAAACAGATTTGAGGGTGTCTATATTATAAACATTAAAGGTATGAAGATGGGTATGATTTGCATGTATAAGTCCCTTGGTTTATGAATTGGTGTTTAATAATGTTTTTTAAAAAGCTAAGACAAGGGTTTAGAACTGGTTTGCATGAGGTGAAAAGTTCAATTTCTGTGCATGCCATTGCCCTTAAAGAAATGTCAATGTAAGAGGGATAGGATGTAGAGGAGGGGAGTTCAGGATGGAAGGGACATATGTATATGTGTGGCTGATTCCTGTCGACATAAGGCAAAAACCATCACAATATTGTAAAGCAATTATCCTTCAAATAAATTAATTAATTAAAAATAAAGGTAAAGAGTGCAGACTAAAAGTGAACTACAGAACAGATCACAGATGACTGAACGCCAAAGGAACTGGCAGTACAGACTGGCACATATTGTTTGAAGATAAGCATTAAGGAAAACAAATTGAAGAAGGTCTCTTGAGGTGGGAAGAATTTTGACTAAGATCAAGGAAAATGCTTTCTAAATAGCAGGAGAATGAGCTAAAACAGCAGTAATGTGTTATTTCTTTACAGATAAAGCAGTCAGGTTTGGCTAGACTGATGCCTAGTCAGTGATTTAGTGAAAGTAAAACACCTGGCATGGCAGTTTGAAATCAAGTAATGTATAATTTGAATGCCATGCTATGGAGTTATACCATTATCTTAAGGAACAGGCTGTTGAAGATTTTAACTGGACAAAATGAGACATCTGTTTGAAAAAGATGACTCCAGATGGGTACAGAGTTAATGAAAATTTTGAATATGAGAGAAATTGAATATAGGAAGGTTTGTTAGAATTTTGTAGCACAGAGATTGAAAGTAATGAAAATATAAGACAGAAAAAAGACAAAGGAGATGTGCAAAGAAATATTGGTCATTGGTTGGATAAAAGGTAGGAAATAAGTAATTCAAAGGTTGTGTATTTAACTCAGGTCAAAAGAACAATAGTGAAGGCTACAGAGGAACAATCCAGCTGACAAGGAGATAAGGAATTATTTTGGAAAGACTTACATTTAAGGTGCATATGAAGAGAAGAGTGGTTCACAACATTGTTGCAATGTTTTCTGGAACATAGCTATAACACCGGAGAAGGCGATGGCACCCCACTCCAGTACTCTTGCCTGGAAAATCCCATGGACGGAGGAGCCTGGTAGGCTGCAGTCCATGGGGTCTCGAACAGTCGGACACGACTGAGCGACTTCACTTTCACTTTTCACTTTCATGCATTGGAGAAGGACATGGCAACCCACTCCAGTGTTCTTGCCTGGAGAATCCCAGGGACGGAGGAGCCTGGTGGGCTGCCGTCTATGGGGTCGCACAGAGTCGGACACGACTGAAGCGAGTTAGCAGCAGCAGCAGCAGCTATAACACAGCTATAACTCTGGAACACAGGTTTAAGACATAGATCTGGGTGTTCTGGTTTGTGAAAACCTGTGAGGTTGGGTAGGTGGAAGGAAAAAAGTGAAGCTAGAGAAAAAAATAGCTTCTTTGAGTCATTTAAAAATTGGTTTATAACATTATATAAGGTGTACATGTACAATATTACATTTCATGTTCTGTATATACTACAGTGTGCTCACCACTTAATACTTATTTTCTGCCCATCATCATACAGTTGACCTTTGCCCATTTCACTCTTCACCCACCCTTCTTCCTTCTGGTAATCACTACTCTGTTCTCTGTATTTCTGTTTTTGTTTTCATTTTATTTACTCATTTATTCATCTATATTCCTCATACGAATGAAACAATATGGTATTTTTCTTTTTTTCTTTGCCTTATTTTACTGAGCATAATACCTTCAAGATCCATCCATGTTGTCACAAATAAAAAGATTTCACCCTTTTTTTTTAACTGAAAAGTGTTTGATTATATGTGTGTGTGTACATGTGTATGTGTATATATATATGTATATATATTCACACCATATCTTTATCCATTCATCTGTTGATAGACACTTAGGCTGCTTCCATGTCTTGGTTATTGTAAATAATGCTGTGATGAACATGGGATGCATATGTAGCTTTTAATTAGTATCTTCATATTTCTTTGATAAATACCCAGAATGGCTGGACCACATGGCAGATGGCCAACAGGCACATGAAAAGAAGTTCAATATCACTAATTCTATGGGGAATATGAGTCAAAACCATAATGAGACATTACCTCATACCAATCAGAATGTCCATTATCAAAAAGGCAAGAGATAATAAATGTTGGTGAGGATATGAAGAAAAGATAACCCTCATACACTGCTGGTGGGAATGTAAATTGGTGGAGCACTATGAAAAACAGTATGGAAATGGAGGTTACTAAAAAAACTAAGGCTGTCTTTCTTTTTTCCCATTTGTAAAATCTTACCTATCAAGTTCAATCTACTGTATATTGGTTCTATGTTCTGACACTGAGTAATTCTCTAAGGATGACACTTCTCTATTAAAATCCTTCAGACAGAAAAAGGAGCTCAGTATTTATTGATATGGTCATGGATACTTATACATATTTATTTCAATTAGGATTATTTTCAATGATATATAATTCTGTTGGTGAAATATCTGACAAATAAATGTGGAAGAAAAATCATTATATCAACAAAAACTTTGGATAATTGTTTTTATCCACAGGTCTTAAGATACATGCCTAAATTCATTTGACTTCATTTGAAAAAAAATTTCCAATTTATGTTATGTGATGGAAGTAGATAAACAATAAAATTAATTACAAAATGTTCTCCTGTTTTATTACACATAAGCATTTAGGGAGGATTGCTTGTCATGAAGGTTTCACAACAACTACATTTGATGGAAAGGACATGCCCCTGCTACATTCCCACACTGACCAAGTCCTTCTCTTGCCCTGGTTTATACCTTTCCTCACTAAGCCCAATTCGGACAGGAATTATCTCTGCCTACAACCTAACATGATTTCCAGCTCCATAGGTACCAACATCAATCTCCTTGACAATGGAAGATTCGTAGCACCCACTCCTGCATTTGCTTGGTCCGAGCCCCATAAATCAAAGGGTTGATCATGGGAGGCACCAAGAAGTAGAGATTGTCAATGATAATCTGTAGGTGGGGAGCCATACGATAGCCTAAAATCTGGGCCAAGACAGAAAAGATAACAGGGGAATAAAAGAGAGCAATGACACAAAGATGAGAGCCACATGTGCTGAAAGCTTTGCCCCGTGACTCCCAAGAGGGTATCCGAAAGACAGCATGAAGGATCAGGACATATGACAGAATGATAAAAAACAGATCAAATCCCACAGATGCTACAATAACCATAAGGCCATAGACAGTGTGATCAGAGATGTCTCCACAGGCTATTTGCACCACAGCCATGTAGGCACAGTATGAATATGCAATGATGTGAGTTTGGAAGCTTTCCAGTCTCTTCACCAGCATGGGTGCTGGGGTCAGCACTGCCACTGCCCTTGCCAGGACAGCCAGTGCCATCTTCACAAGCAGGTTGTTACTAAGGACAGTTGTATATCTCAGAGGATGCCAGATAGCCACAAATCTGTCAAAAGCCATAGCCAGAAGGACCCCAGACTCCATGACATAAAATGATGGGATGAAAAACATCTGTGTGAGGCAGGCATTAAAGCTGATTTCCTTGGCATTCATCCAGAAGATACCCAGCATGCGGGGCACAGTGACACTGACAAGAGACAGGTCAACAACTGACAGCATGGCCAACAGGAGAAACATGGGCTCGTGAAGACTCTTCTCCACCCTGATGATACATAAAATGGTGGCATTGCCAATGACAGCAACAACAAACACCAAGAAAAAAGGCACAGAGAACCAGCCATGGGAAGATTCCAGGCCAGGAATTCCAGCCAGGACAAATATCAAGGGCTGAGGGATGGAGTTGTTGCAAGAGGACATCCCTCTCCAGACCTCCTCAAGGTCTGATTCCTAGAGAGAGAAAAAGGAGGGACATTTTGAAATCACTGCATCATTTGAAGCTAAAATGCTGGGTACTGTAGCAGTTTATGGCGATAAGCAAAATTTGCCAACTAGTGAACAAATAAATGTTGCAGCTAATGGCGTTAAGGATGGAGATAATTCTCAGTTGCTTTCTCTGCAGGAGAGAGAAGCAGTTTCAGGGAAAAATTCTCAATAAAAACATACCAACTCTGCTGTGCAAATTCTCCTGTTGATCTGATCCTGTTTAATATTCAATGCATATAAACTTGTAGGAGAGGTTTTGTTTTTTTTTTTTTTTTCCCCTCAGAGAACAGGGCCTGAAAGGAGACCCAATATATTCATTACAGGCATGACATGGGGATGTGGATGAGCTAGAAAGCATGGTTTTCACTCAAGAAGTTGAATTTCATCATCTGAAGCTCCTCAGTTCTTGAGACTAGCCTTGGTGCTTTAGAATTCTTCTCTGGAGTGTTTTTGATTTTGACCAAAAACCGAGGAAATTTGCTGCTCTTATATCTGAAATAAATGGTTTTCTGTAGGAATAACTGATATTTTGAAGGACAAAGGTAGAGTCAAAAATAACTCAATAGATAATGATTTCATATTAAAATTTTATATACATATATATGTATATATGTATTTTTGTATAGCAACCATACTCTTGCGGCCCCATGGACTGTAGCCTGTAGCCACCCAGGCTCCTCTGTCCATGGGATTTTCCAGGCAAGAATACTGGAGTGGTTTGTCATTTCCTTCTCCAGAGGATCTTCCGGACCCAGGGATTGAACCCAGGTCTCCTGCATTGCAGGCAGATTCTTTACCGACTGAGCTATGAGGGAAGCCCACTTCATATTAAAATTTTATATACATATATATGTATATATGTACTTTTGTATACATACATAATTTAGAATGGTAACATAACTATTGCCCTTAGGTGCTGGTGTTATTTGGAGAAGGAAATGGCAACCCACTCCAGTATTCTTGCCTAGAGAATCCTGTGCACAGAGGAGCCTGGTGGGCTGCTGTCCATAGGGTCACACAGAGTCGGACATGACTGAAGCAACTTAGCATGCATGCATGCATTGGAGAAGGAAATGGCAACCCGCTCAAGTATTCTTGCCTGGAGAATCCCAAGGACAGCGGAGCCTGGTGGGCTGCCATCTATGGGGTTGCACAAAATCGGATACTACTGAAGTGACTTAGCAGTAGTAGCAGCAGCAGCAGCTGGTGTTATTAAAAACACTCCATTAATTACTTTCCTACTTCTGTATATTCCCCTGTGAATTCACAACTTGCCAAATGCTGAGCTTTTAAGTTCCACTCTTGTCACCAAATTGATCTGTGGTTATACTACTGAAGTGACTTAGCAGTAGTAGCAGCAGCAGCAGCTGGTGTTATTAAAAACACTCCATTAATTACTTTCCTACTTCTGTATATTCCCCTGTGAATTCACAACTTGCCAAATGCTGAGCTTTTAAGTTCCACTCTTGTCACCAAATTGATCTGTGGTAGAAAGTGCACTGGAGGTTGTTTATATGATGTGCTTCACAATTACCCTGAAACTATCTTCTCCTCTAGCCAAAGAGGAAATTTAAGGACTCTCAAAAAGATCACCCCTTCATCATTTCCAGTTCCTCTGTGTTTTTGAAACATTCTCCCTCTATACCTCATTTAGGAATAGTCCATAGGGTCACACAGAGTCAGACATGACTGAAGCAACTTAGCATGCATGCATGCATTGGAGAAGGAAATGGCAACCTGCTCCAGTATTCTTGCCTGGAGAATCCCAAGGACGGCAGAGCCTGGTGGGCTGCCGTCTATGGGGTTGCACAAAATCGCATACTACTGAAGTGACTTAGCAGTAGTAGCAGCAGCAGCAGCTGGTGTTATTAAAAACACTCCATTAATTACTTTCCTTCTTCTGTATATTCCCCTGTGAATTCACAACTTGCCAAATGCTGAGCTTTTATGTTCCACTCTTGCCACCAAATTGATCTGTGGTAGAAAGTGCACTGCAGGTTGTTCATATGATGTGCTTCACAATTACCCTGAAACTATCTTCTCCTTCTCTAGCCAAAGAGGAAACTTAANTTCTTCTGTATATTCCCCTGTGAATTCACAACTTGCCAAATGCTGAGCTTTTATGTTCCACTCTTGCCACCAAATTGATCTGTGGTAGAAAGTGCACTGCAGGTTGTTCATATGATGTGCTTCACAATTACCCTGAAACTATCTTCTCCTTCTCTAGCCAAAGAGGAAACTTAAGGACACTCAAAAAGATCACCCCTTCATCATTTCCAGTTCCTCTGTGTTTTTGAAACGTTCTCCCTCTATACCTCATTTAGGAATATCACTACACTTCGGTTGCATTTTCTTTCATATTGAAATATAATGCCTGAATCATAAAATTCATCATTTTAATAAGTAGAGTTCTTTGGTTTTTAATATATTTTCCAGGTTTTTCAGTCATCACCACTGTCTATTTCCAGGACTTTTTCATCAGTTCAATAAAAACCTCATACTTATTAGCTTTCATTCCCCCTTCCTCCCTCCCTGATCCCTGGAAATCATTAAACTATTTTTGATTCCATGTGGCTTCCTGTTCTTTGCCTTGCCCATAAACAGAATCATGCAGTA
The DNA here is from genome assembly GCA_006410635.1 of Cephalophus harveyi. Taxonomy (NCBI): domain Eukaryota; kingdom Metazoa; phylum Chordata; class Mammalia; order Artiodactyla; family Bovidae; genus Cephalophus; species Cephalophus harveyi. The sequence goes on from SJYT01045012.1 coordinate 243,937, forward strand.
TGTTTGAGTACCTACATTCATTATTTTAAGTTGGATAATATAAAATATCATCCAATGAGATTTAGCTTTCATTAAAAATAGATATCTTAAAATAATTGAAAGCGTGCCTTAAGAAGAAAATGTCTTCCTTAGATACAATTAGAAGAAAAAAATCTATGGGGTTTCCCTGGTGCCCCTGGTGACAGTAAAATTCTGTAGGCAAATGTCTACCGAGACATTATTTTTACAGAACATAGTTGTCTGTTCCTCAAACATGGAGTATTGTGATACACAGTTCACTGCACTATAGGGTACCAAAGTTCATTATGTCTCCCTGCCTCAGGGACAATGACTACAGGAGGTAGTAGGGGCATAAAGACAGGGTTGTTCTACAAGCAGGGCATCACATTGGGTAATGTAAAGATTCATTATACATTGAGATACTCCAAGAACTTATGCACCACATCAATATCAAAAATATATGATGCACACTTCTTTTTCACAAGAGACTGTTAGATTTTTTTAAAAAGTAACAATCTGACAGCGAACATACTTTGTGGAAACTCATTTTTAGAGTATGCTGTATCAGGAAAACTTTCATCTACAAAAGTATACTGAAAGTAAATTGTCAGGAATGAAAAGATCTATTTTCCCAGAAAAAGACAAATGACAAAAACATTATTAAGATCTCAGAAATCATCGCCATATCCATCACAAATTGATATCCATTATGGACTGCAGGGGATCCAACCAGTGCATTCTAAAGGAGATCAGTCCTGGGTGTTCATTGGAAGGACTGATGTTGAGGCTGAAACTCCAATCCTTTGGCCACCTGATGCAAAGAGCTGACTCATTGGAAAAGACCCTGATGCTGGAAAAGATAGAGTACAGGTGGAGAAGGGGATGACAGAGGATGAGGTGGCTGGATGGCATCACCGACTCAATGGACATGGGTTTGGGTGGACTCTGGGGGTTGGTGATGGACAGGTAGGCCTGGCGTGATGCGGCTCATGGGGTCACAAAGAGTCAGACATGACTGAACAACTGAACTGAACTGAACTGACTGAACTGATGATGCTTTAATTTGGATATTTTGAGTTATATAGTAGCAAAATCATATAGCTTTTACATTTTACATGCAACTTCTTTCATTCAATTTTTTTTTTGGTATATGAAATTTCTCTATGCTTATGTATGTCAAGATAGTTTATTCATCCTAATAGTTGTTTAGTTTTCCTAGGTACAAACTTACATACAGTTACCTATCTAATCTAGAGGAGCAGTCAGTATACTTGATCTATGAAGTTTCATTGGAGCTGGACACACTATTTAATTATGCATTTTCATGATTGCTTTTATGATACAGGGGAAGCTTGAGAGCAGTGACAAACATATTTGCCATGCAGTAATGGGACCAGATACCATGGTCTTAGTTTTTTTACTGTTGAGTTTTAAGCCAGCTTTTTCACTCTCTTCTTTCACCTATTAAGAAACTCTTTAGTTCCTCTACACTTTCTGCCATTAGAGTCATATCCTAATGTGAGATTATTGATGCTTTCAAATTGTGGTGCTGGAGAACACGCCTTAGAGTCCCTTGGATGTCAAGGAGATACAACCAGTACATCCTAAAGGAAATCAACCCTGAATATTCATTGGAAGGACTGATACTGAAGCTGAAGCTTCACTACTTTGGCCACTTGATGAGAATAGTTGATTCATTGAAAAAGACCCTGGTGCTAAGAAAGATTAAAGCCAAAAGGAGAAGAGGGTGGCAGAGGATGAGATGGTTGGATAGCATCACTGGTTCAAAGGGCATGAACTTGGGAAAATTCTTGGAGAGTGAGGGATGGGGAGCCCTGGTGTCCCTCCATGGGGACAGGAGGAAGAAAAGTTTCTGCTGCAGTCCCTGGGGTGACAAAGAGTCAGTAAGACTTAGCAACAGAACAAAAACAACAACTTTTAATATCTATTTTGCTTACTGGAGGGCTAATAAATGTAAATAACCACTCCTACGAGCAGTCTATTAGATTCCTGAATTGGAATAACAGGCCACACAAAAGTTATGTTTGAAAGTGCTTGGTCTTCTGAATCTAATACTACCTAGATGGCTTCATGCCACAACTATTTAAGGTTAAAACAGCCTACACATAGAATCCAATTACTAATATGAACATGAAGTAACTCCCTGTATTTTTTAAAATGGTTTTCAAATCTTTTCCAATACTGGGATGGATTTACAGAGCAGGAGGGTCATATTTTATAGAGACAGATTGTATCATCTGGAAAGCAACTTGGAGATATTCTAGTTGAAGTCTCTGTCTTACATAGGGAATCTGAGGGTCAGAAAAGAATAGTGATGTTTTAAGTTCAGAGTGGCATTGCTGCCTGGTTCATAGCACATGTCTAAAGCCAGAGGTCTCCAGGAAGGTTGAAAGTTGCTGCTTCTGTGTTTATCATAGAATTTTGTACTTACTGGATTATTGAACATTATTTTTTTTAATGAATGTAGCTACGCAACCTATGACCCATATGTTCTCTGCCTTAGACATACAGTGATATCTACGATTAGAGAAAGTTACTCAGTCATGTCCGACTCATGGCAATCCCATGGACTGTAACCCACGAGACTCCTCTGCCCATGGGATTCTCAAGGCAAGAGTCCTGGAATGGGTTACCATTTCCTTCTCCAGGATATGACCCATATGTTCTCTGCCTTAGACATACAGTGATATCTACGATTAGAGAAAGTTACTCAGTCATGTCCGACTCATGGCAATCCCATGGACTGTAACCCACGAGACTCCTCTGCCCATGGGATTCTCAAGGCAAGAGTCCTGGAATGGGTTACCATTTCCTTCTCCAGGGTATCTTCCTGACCCAGGGACCAAACCTGGGTCTCCTGAATTGCAGGCAGATTCTTTACCACCTGAGCTACAGGGAAATCAATTATCTACTATTGTTACATTATATTTCTACTTAAGTATTCAAGTGGCAAGGATGAAGGGGTCACGGTATGGGAACTTGCCTATAGTATTAGCCTAGTGCACTGTCATTGATAATGTTGCATTTATATAATATTTGCTACCCATCATTGTTATGGGTATGATAAAAAAATGTGAGGTAGAGGTATTAAGAAGGGAAATATAGAGATGAGGGCTGATGTAGACAGACTCAGTTCAGTTCAGTTGCCCAGTCGTGTTCGACTCTTTGCAACCCCATGAATTGCAGCATGCCAGGCCTCCTTGTCTATCATCAACTCCCGGAGTTCACCCAAACTCATGTCCATTGAGTCGGTGATGCCATCCAGCCATCTCATCCTCTGTTGTCCCCTTCTCCTCCTGCCCCCAATCCCTTCCAGCATCAGGGTCTTTTCTAATGAGTCAACTCTTCACATGAAGTGGCCAAAGGATTGGAGTTTCAGCCTCAGCATCAGTCCTTCCAGTGAACACCCAGGACTGATCTTTAGGATGGACAGGTTGGATCACCTTGCAGTCCAAGGGATTCTCAAGAGTCTTGTCCAACACCACAGTACAAAAACATCAATTCTTTGGTGTTCAGCTTCCTTCCACCGTCGAACTCTCACATCTATACATGACCACTGGAAAAACCAAAGCCTTGACTAGACGGACCTTTTTTGGCGAAGTAATATCTCTGCTTTTCAATATGCTACTTAGGTTGGTCATAATTTCCTTCCAAGGAGTAAGTGTCTTTTAATTTCATGGCTGCAATCACCATCTGCAGTGATTTTGGAGCCCCCCAAAATAAAGTCTGACACTGTCTCCACTGTTTCCCCATCTACCTGCCATGAAGTGATGGGACCAGATGCCATGATCTTCGTTTTCTGAATATTGAGATTTAAGCCAACTTTTTTGTTCTCCTCTTTCACTTTCATCAAGAGGCTTTTTAGTTCTTCTTCACTTTTTGCCATAAGGGTGGTGTCATCTGCATATCTGAGGTTATTGATATTTCTCCAGGCAATCTTGATTCCAGCTTGTCCTTCTTCCAGCGCAGCATTTCTCATGATGTACTCTTCATATAAGTTAAATAAGCAGGGTGACAATATACAGCCTTGATGTACTCCTTTTCCTATTTGGAACCAGTCTATTGTTCCATGTCCAGTTCTAACTGTTCCTTCCTGACCTTCATACAGGTTTCTCAAGAGGCAGGTCAGGTGATCTGGTATTCCCATCTCTTTCAGAATTTTGCACAGTTTATTATGATCCACACAGTCAAAGGCTTTGGCATAGTCGATAAAGCAGAAATAGGTGTTTTTCTGAAACTCTCTTGCATTTTCCATGATCCAGTGGATGTTGGCAATTTGAACAGTTCTAACTGTTGCTTCCTGACCTGCATATAGGTTTCTCAAGAGGCAGGTCAGGTGGTCTGGTATTCCCATCTCTTCCAGAATTTTCCACAGTTTCTTGTGATCCACACAGTCAAAGGCTTTGGCATAGTCAATAAAGCAGAAATAGATGTTTTTCTGGAACTGTCTTGCTTTTTTGATGATCCAATACTAAATTTCAGTATTAAGGTCTGGACTTCACAATTCATTAGAAATATTCCAATTATATAATATTTATAAAAGGCAATCACAGATAAAATAGAAGCTTCAACAAACGCTTAAAATACAGAGATGGAAAAACATAACACAAAGTTGCTTTAATAAATAAAATTATATGGCATGGCGGAGTGGGAGGGGAGGCTCTAGTGGAAGGGATATATGTATATATATAGTCCATGTATATATATGTATATATACAGTCCATGCTCTCCAAGCCAGCATACTGGAGTGGGTAGCCTATTCCTTCTCCAGCAGATCTTCCTGACCCAGGAATTGAACCAAGGTCTCCTGCACTGCAGGTCAATTCTTTACTATCTGAGCTATCAGGGAATCCCATGTATACATATAGCTGATACGTACTGAGGCACAGTAGAAGCCAACACAACATTGTAGAACAACTATACCACAATAAAAAAGTACAGTAATATTAATACTGTGTCCTTTTTTCTTTTGACAAACTTGGATTATTTGTCTTTTTGCCAATTAATTTACTCTAAATACTTAAGATCCCAAAACAGAGTGGCAAAAAGTACACAGCTTTTATACATCATAAATTGAGTTATGAAGATCTAAGTATTTCATGTATCAACCACCTTTGGTAAAAGGCAAGCCACAGCCAAATGACAGGCAGGTCTCCTAGCAGGTAACTTGGTATAGTAAAAATAATAAGGTCTTTAGATAAATGTGGCTGTGATACAATTTCAACCCTGCCACTAATTTTATGCGACTTGACCACAAACTGTTCAAGGCTTTGAGCCTCATTCCTCATCTCAAAAATGAGATGAGGTTTACCTTGCAAAACTTTCTATGAGAATTAATTCCATCATTAAATCCCAACATTGTATAAAATGTACAATGTTTCTGGCCTAATTCTTTTAATGTTTCGGTGCTCTACAAATGCAAATTTTCTTCTTTTTCAATAAAGTACAAAGATTAAGTGAGATATGCCAAAAATAAAGTCCTTTTTGGTTTGTGTTTTTCTTGGAAAGAACAGTAATGAGGATAATAACTGGTCTTGAATGGCTACCATAAGAAGGAATATGTGATGGTCCTGATAAAACATGTAGTTTTATTTTTAATCTTTTTTCCCCCCTTAGAAGTGTATTTATTTTACCACAGCTATTATCACTAGGTTCTAACAAAGTACAAATTGTCAGTCTGTAAAATCCCATTTCCCAGATATCTTTCTAAAAAAGCATTTTAGACAAGGTTGGAAGGGCCATAAACTTACATTCAACCTATGTACTTTTCTACCATAGTGTGTTTCCATAAATAGCCTTTAATCAGTACTTTATAGATCCTTACCAGAAAGTCATTTCTTCCTGATCTTAGCAATCAATCTCTAATATAATAGGAGACCTCATCTGAAAGCTTGAGTACACTAGAAAGCCAGAACCCAGAAACCTGGCAGTGATAATAGAAAAGACAGTGTACTTTTAAGCACCATGTCAATTTATCAGCATCCAAGAGAAGGTAATTTGAAAGTTTTCATTTTGCTCATGGCCACTGAGGTCAGCATTAAACATTTCATAGAACTGCCCCAAAGTAGCCTCCTCTAACAACTTTTCATAAATCTGTCAGGTTCAATGTGTTCAAAATAAGAACTGTGCATTCTATGTCTCTACTCAGTGTTACTGGAAAACATCTTTTGAAAATGCATTGGTGGTTTTAAAAATACACAGAGAAAAAAATTGAAACATACATTTTCCAAGAAAAATGATATTAAAGAGTTTGTCTTTTTTAAAATTGAAGTATCATTGATTTATATTGTTTAGTTTCAGGTGTACAGCAAAGTGATTCAGTTATATATCCATATGTATATATATATATATACAATTTTACATATTCCTGTTCCTTATAAGTGAGTTCATTATAGATTATTATAAAATACTGAGTATAGTCCCCCATGATTTTTTGATTCATTACCTGCTATGTGGAAAATATATATATTCAGTGTCACCAGACAGATACCTGGCCAAATAAAGGAGGCTAAAATATTTTTAAAGGTGCATTCTAGTTCAGTAGAGGAAAGAGACCTACCACAAACTCAAAAGAAAAGACAGCCCTGTGAAATTAGAAGCTCACTATCAGTGGGAGTTTTCAGGTAGAATTTAAATGGTCATCTATCAGGAATAGTTTAAATAAAAATCATCCATGTGGTGGTGGCATTAGGATATTATTTGAGCTTTAAGTACTGCCAGCAACAACTATATAAATATTAATCTGAGTAAAGGAAGCATAAATTTAGATTAAAAAATTAGGAAGATACTACTTATTATTTTCTAATGAATGTCATTGGGCAATCTAAAGATTACAGATCTCAACCATAACTGTGCAAGGGTTAGTGACTATGGTATTTAGATGAAAAGATTTGAGAATCTCTTTATCCTATATGACTGTGCATCTCAGGATTTTGTACTCTTTTCCCTCCCCGTTTTTCTTTCTTTGCCTAGCAGAGTACCTGTAGATGGTTGAGAATTTGGTCATAGGAGGACTGGGACCAGCAAAGCCACGGTCCTCTTGAGGTGTGAGGAAGATCTGTTGATGTCCAGAGCAAGACGACCATCTGAGCTAGAGGCAGACTTATGCTGGCTTGTCGTGGCCCTTCTGAGTCCTTAGTGGCCTCTCTGTTAATCAAGGAACATTATTTAGCTTTGCTATTCTGGAGAACAAATCCTAGAGCCAATTAGTGAGGAGAGTACAGATGGATAAGAATTGTTCAGAAGCACTGTAAAACTAATTGCCGGTGTGTTGTGGCATGTGGTATGGTGTGGTTTAGGAAGCCCAGGGAGGAGGAGTAAGGATTGAATTATTTAGAATGGAAATTAAAGAACACCTGGGGCAACAACAGGCAGGGCCAAATGCAACTATAGTTATATATAAATTACTCTGGCTTGCTTCAAAACCAGCAGTTTAAATCATTTTAATTTTCAGTGGCACTGGGACCTCCACAGACAAAACTGAAACTGAAATTAGAAGTCTTGATTCCCTAGAGACAAAAGGATCCATAAAAAGCTGGCAAAAAGTATGCAGTAAATAAAATATTTAATTGACTAAATTAAGACCATTGTTTGGTAAATGAGATATGTAAAAAGAAAAATAACATAGAGAAGTGAGATTCAAGTAGAAGAAAGAGATGAGCTCTATAAAAAAATGCACAATACTAGGTTTAGGAGAGATTGAGTTTCAGAAGAACTCTTGGCAGAAGTCAAAAGCTCAACTTGAGAGTAAATATAAAAGTGGAAGAAATTGCTAACAACTATTTTGTTGCAGGACGTAGTAAAATGTAAATATCCTGGAGACAATGACTGGGGCGCTGCTTGTTCACTATTTCCCCACTGCCCGGCAAATTGTATAAGTCTTCAAATATTTTTTAAATCAGTAAATGCACCACACACACACACACACACACACACAAAGACACATAAATACACAAAGGTTCTTCATCAATCATCCACTCTAAACTTCAGGCTTAGGGTAAGCAACAGTCATAAAATGTGTGAGCTTGTCAAAGTCTTCATCAAGCCAAGTCCTAAAGTACATTCAGGGTACTCAAATCAATTTAATTCTCTTCATCATGATGACCATCAACATGGATCAAGTTATCATCGTATTGTCCTTGAAAACTTTATAACCTCCTAAAAGTTTTTCTCATTCCTTCCACTGTGTCTCAACCCATTTTCTTCATTGCAGCCACAATGATCATTTTAAAACACAAACCTGATTATGTCACTCCCGTGCATAAAATTTCCTTTTGTTTTTAGGATAAAATTGTGAATTCTCAGCATGCCTACCCCGCGCTCTCATGATACTCTCTTAGCTGTCCTCAGCACTCTTCATTCCACTCTGTACTCCATCCCATGAATGGAGCTCCTTCAGTTCTTCAAATGTAAGATGACTCTGCCTATCTAAATATTTATCTTAAAATCTACCTTAAATCCACACATGTTCACATATACTGTTCTCTCTCTCTTTAACACCACCCCAACATTTTCTCTTGCTTCCCTCAACTAGTTATCACCCATTCAACACTCACATACATAAATGTCTTGTTAAAGGAAACGTTCCTTGATTTCCCTAGACCAGATCAAAACTGATGTTAGATGCCTTTATAAAAATCTATTTCTACTTGATAGCACTTGATATCCAATGTAGCTATGGATTTGAACATTACTTACTTAAGTCATGTCACCTCAACCAGAATATAAACTCCCTGACACATGGATTTCTTTTTTGCTCACCTCTCATTAGAATCTATCACAACCTGGCACATTTTAGCCACTCCATAAATATTCTTTTGTTGTATGAATATATGAATAAGCTGTATATCTTCTCCCCATTGACTTGAATTTAATGCAGGGATCTTGGCTATATAATTGTGTGGTTGTTATTATCTTATAGACATACGCCCCAGGAAACAAACTCACTCAGAAGGACAGTGTGGATAGTGGAGTACAGTTTATTACACCAGTGGGTCCAAGGGCAGAGTTTCCCTCTTTAGTCAGGGACCCCGACTGACTTTTGTGAAAACCTTATATACCTTAAGTGTACTGCACAAGCCCCCATCCCCAAATTCCTTAAACCTAGGCTGGAAAGTGTTAAAGGGAGATTCAATCAGGTTACAGCCATGATTCATAATCAGAAGGGTCAGCTGGTTATATATTGTAGCCTACAGCAATGGAAGCCATAAAGATTACAAAGGTGATTGACTATATAGGGGATTATTACATTATTTTTGGTGACTGGAAATCTTGGTATGGAATCTGGTGTTGATCAGTCAAGGAGGCCAGTTCAGCCATAGGTATGTTATCCCCATGGCTACCAGGCATGTAGTCCAAAGTTCACTGAAACTGCAAGATGGAATTTCCTTCTTTTTCAAGATGGAGTCAGTTTGGCCTGTTCCTTTCCTCTTTCAATTATGGTTGAACATTTGCAATTTGAAAGCCATTGGTAGATAACCTATAAAAGCTAACTGCTTAGTTCATATTTCCCAATCTAACATATAAACAACCTTGTTTAACATATAAAAAATATATTACCTTGTCAGGAAATATATTTTAATTAGATTCAATGATCCATCATACTACACAATTTAATTAAAAAAATACAACCTGAAGGTCCAGACTTTGAAATTTACCTTTTGGAAACATCCAACATAATCACAAACAGTCTTAAAGATTAAATTTCCCTAAAGATTCTCTTAAGCCTGGGAGGGATCCCTTTGTCATTGAATTTTTCTCCATTATCTTAAAAAAAATCATTAAAACCTATCTTTATGTTTTTAATTCAGCACTTTAATTATAACTATCACAAAACTAGGAGCTCTGAAATATGACAAGTGAATTCCACATCTTATGGCTTCATTGATTAAGAAGCATTCATTGAACACACATGTTCATAGGACACTGAGAGATGTTAGAGATAAAATGTAAATAAAGGATAGTCTGTAACCATGGGATTAACTACTTTCATTTTTTTAAAAATATATACTTCACCACTTTATCAGGTGATGTGGAGAAAATTACTTAATCTCTCTAAGTCTAAATTCCTCATTTGTGAAATCAGACTAACATTCTGATGATTATGGTGACAATTATATAAATCAAATTACATATATGTGTGCAAACATGTATATATATAATGTAAATATTAATAAAATATTATAATTATAGATATTATATATATATAATTATATATATATATTTATTGCAGTTGTTTTAGTTGCTAAATTGTGTCAGACTCTTTTACAACCCCATGGACTGTAGCCCACCAGGCTCCTCTGTCCATGGGATTTCCCAGGCAAGAATACTGGAATGGGTTGCCATTTCCTTCTCCAAGGGATCTTCCGGACCCAGGAATTGAACCCATATCTTCTGTATTTTTACCACTGAGCCACTAGGGAAGTACATATATATATATGTGTATGTGTGTGTGTGTGTGCATATATACATATATTTAAATGAGACATAGATGTCTCACAAAGTCAGGCATTCAATATACAAAAATTATACATGTCTGTTTAATCCACAATGTTAACTAATGTACGTTTATTAAAAGCTTACTGTGTGATACTATTTAATGTATCTTACATGCTTTCACTCATTCAATCCTTAAAACTTTATGGAGAAGGCAATGTCATGATCCCTGTTTTATTAGGAAAACAAAGCCCAGAAAGTTTTAGCAAAGTGTATGGGTACACGAAGATAGCGAGTGGTAAAGCTGAAACATGAACCCAGGCACTCTCATTCTAGAGCCAATGCATTTCACCTCTAACTATACTGTGAGCTGAAGTGGCAAAAGTACAACATATCATTTCATTTTTTACAATAATGATAGGGAGAATTTCTGTTTAGTTTGATTCAAAGAAACAATCTTTCTGAGGAGTTTAAGCAGGAGCTGCATCTTGAAGGATAACTGAATCCTCGACAGGTAAGAAAGAGGATGGGACAGAGAGACACATTCTAAGCAAAAACACAAAGATATGAAGAGAACTACTGTTTGAATAAAAGTGAGAATTTTAATGAATAGTATAAAGCATATACGTGATATATAAGAAGGATAAGAGAAACAGTAGAAAAGGTAATTCATAAAACTCTACTTTGCCATCCTGGAGCTTCATGGGTCTGACACAATTACTCGTTTGTTTTAAATTGTTAGGAGGATAACTATGGTCTCCATGTAGAGAATTTACTGAACATAGTAATCAAAAGTTAGTTCCTTTAAGATATCAGTGGAAACTGTTGAAATGATACAATGGAAATGATAAAAGCTTAAACAATGGCATTTAATAGTCAAAGAGGAATAGAGAGGAATGGTGAACTTAGATGTTAACCTCTATGAAGCTCTGAGACTAAAGAGATGGCAAATAGTGAGAAAAGAAAACAAGTAGAAATAATACTTTAGGAGTAGTAAATCACACAGAGAAACCTAGTCAGGGAAGTTCAGCATGTAACGCTAAGTACCTCTGTTAACCAAACCAAATTCGAGCCCGCTTACACACAAGCAGTAAAGCCAATCTACAGACACCAGGTTGTGGTGAAGAAAGCATTTACTGTAGGGCACCAAACAAGGAGTCTGGAATAGTTAACGTTCAAAACTCCCCAGTGGGTTCCTGCAGACCATTTTTAAAGGCAAGATGAAGGAGAGGAGCTGCAGGGATTTTGGTTAGCTCATGCGCAATTCTCTCATTAGTTGATGGTGGGGTACAGGGCAGTGTCACAAGGGTTAACAT
>SJYT01045012.1:256735-269023 GCA_006410635.1 Cephalophus harveyi
TGTCCGACTCTTTGCAACCCCATGAATCACAGCACGCCAGGCCTCCCTGTTCATCACCATCTCTCGTAGTTCACTCAGACTCACATCCATCAAGTCAGAGATGCCATCCAGCCATCTCATCCTTGGTCGTCCCCTTCTCCTCCTGCCCTCAATCCCTCCCAGCATCAGAGTCTTATAATCACTACAAATTTAAATTGAGTTATTTGTAATAATAGACTTCGTCTCTGAACAAGGACTTGTTACATATAAATACCAGCATACTTGAATCTAGCTCAGTGGGCTGCCTATGCCCTGGGCAAACTCCCAAGAATGTAACATCAAACATAAAGCAATTTTGTTTTCAGGATAAAAGTTTAGAAATCCCATGTTGTTTCAGGTAACAAAATAATTGCAGACACATGTTACTCTTGGTGGAGAGAGAATACTCTATGAGCAATACAATGCTTACAGATCTGTGGACTTCATTATTTATAGCGATGCTGAACTTTTTCACATTTCTATTTGACAGCTTGTCCAGTTTGTCAGTTCGTAGGAATAAAACACAATTACTTGTTGCATTCAGAGGACGTCAACCCTGATATATTGCCGCTTCTATGGATATTTACAGTCATAATTAATTTTTCAATCGCCTATACTTTCTGTGGAATTCTTTGAGGTTCTCATGGATTTCCTTCCTGTTAAAATCACTCCCAATTTGAAAATAAACTACTACCCCAGTTAACACCACAAACAATCACTGAAATTGAAATTAAAGTCGTTCAGTCATGTCCGACTCTTTGAGACCCTGTGGACTGTAGCCCACCAGGCTCCTCTGTCCATGGGATTCTCCAGGCAAGAATACTGGAGTGGGTTGCCATTTCCTTCTCCAGGGGATCTTCCCAACCCTGGGATCGAACCCAGGTCTCCCACATTGCAGGCAGACACTTTAACCTCTGAGCTACCAGGGAAGCCTAGCAGCATACTGGGAAACGATCACTAGCAGCATAAGAAAAGGAGAGTTCCTTTAAGTTCATCAGGTTCTAAGTAAGCTCCCCAAAATTCAAAGGCACACAGAATATATTGTTTAGTAGTTTAATTAGAATTTAGAAATTTCTATCAGGTATGGTCATTCTTCCCCATTAAAATCTGATGAGATGTCTGATACTGTTGCAGGAAGGGGGACCCCTTCCAGAGCCCAAAACTGGGCTCTTGTCTAACACTTGGAAATGAATTGTCCAAGGAGACACATGTGCTTACAAAGCAAGAGATTTCATTGGGAAAGGGCACCCAGGTGCAGAGCAGTAGGGTAAGGAAACCCAGGAGAACTGCTCTACCCTGTGGCTCGCAGTCTCCGGTTTTATGTTGATGGGATTAGTTTCTGGGTGGTCTTTGACCAATCACTCAAAATTCAGAGTCTTTCCTGGTGGCGCACACATCGCTCAGCCAAGATGGATGCTAGCGAGAGGGATTCTGGGAAGTGGAAACACATGCAGTGTCTCCCTTCAACCTTTCCTGGACTCTTCCGGTTGGTGGTGGCTTATTAGTTCCATGGCACCCTGCTCCAGTACTCTTGCCTGGAAAATCCCACGGACAGAGAAGCCTGGTAGGCTGGAGTCGATGGGGTCGCTAAGAGTCGGACATGACTGAGCGACTTCACTTTCACTTTTCACTTCCATGCATTGGAGAAGGAAATGGCAACCCACACCAGTGTTCTTGCCTGGAGAATCCCAGGGATGAGGGAGCCTGCTGGGCTTCCGTCTGTGGGGTCGCACAGAGTCGGACACGACTGAAGCGACTTGGCAGTAGCAGTAGCAGTATTAGTTCCGTATTCCTTATCAGGATCTCCTGTCATAAAACAACTCATGTAAATGGTTACTATGGTGCCTGGCCAGGGTGGGCGGTTTCAATCAGTGTGCCTCCCCTAACAATACCAGTGGAAAAAGGCATCATGTCAGTTATGAAAAAGGGATAAGTCATTTATATTCTTCCCTCCTTATTCTTATACCATCTTTGCAAACAATTTCAATATAATCAAGCAACCTTTACCATTAGAGAACTAAGAACATGGTCTCGAATTTTCTTGGTCCTCATACCATAAACAATGGGGTTAAGAAAAGGTGGTACCAGAAGGTATATATTGGCAATGAAGATATGAATTTGGGGGGCCACATTGTGGCCAAAACGGTGAGTGAGGAAGGTAAAGACAGCTGTGGAGTAGAAAACGAGAATGACACAGACATGGGAGCCACAAGTGCCTAGAGCTTTAAGACTTGCTTCCCGTGATGGAAGATTAAAGACTGCACGAAGGATTAGGACATAAGACACAGCAATGAACAACCCATCACAGGAACCAATGCCAGAGGCCACGCTGAGGCTGTAGCGCTGGGTGGGCCCTGTGTCCACACACGCCAGCTTCACCACAGCCATGAACTCACAGTAGGTGTGGGCAATGATTCGAGTCCTGCAGTAGGGCAGCTGTCTGAGCAGGATAGGATGTGGGGAAAAGAAGGCCACTCCCCGCAGTACCACAGAAGCTCCCATTTTAGCAATGCAAGTGTGGGTGAGAATGGTGGTGTGGCGCAGTGGATGACAAATGGCCACATAACGGTCAATGGCCATGGACAAAAAGAAGCCTGATTCCATAGCAGTAAAACTATGAATGAAGAACATTTGGGTCAGGCAGGCATCAAAGGCGATGTCCTGGGCTCCAAGCCAGAAGAGAAAGAGCATGCGAGGCAGTGTAGACGTGGAGAGGACCAGGTCAGTGACTGAGAGCATGCACAGAAAGAGGAACATAGGCTTGTGGAGGCTTTGCTCTGTCCTCACCACGGCCAGAATGGTCACATTCCCCACCACTGCCACCACATACATGGAGCAGAAGGGAATCCCAATCCAGACATGCAGGTGCTCTAGTCCTGGAATGCCCATCAGCAAGAAAGTGTCTGGAGATGTTTGGGATTTATTGGCTGGTCCCATTGCTCTGCTGCTTTCTGTCTCTTGCTGATAGAATCCTCCTTTTTACAGCAAAAGCTTTGTGCCAAGATCATCACAACCAAATCTGGCACAAACGAAAAACAAGTCTGGAAGATCCCAAAGCATCACATTAGAAAACATCCAAGGTTACACTTCAGGGTGAAAAAATTTAGTAACACTAATTACTAAAATAAAAACCCTGCAACCAGACACAAAGTACTAATTCTAAATCAAGTTATGAATCTCACACATTTAAGAACAAAACAAACTCTAAATCTGTTAACAATCTATGTATAGTAAAATTCAAAAGTACTTTTTAAATTCACAATTTGCTTTCAACTTAAGTCAAATTATCTTTTGATAAACAATATCAGGCATTATAAATGGAAAGGATCTAAGATCTCATCTAACCCAATTTTCTTCTTAATATCATTCTAAGATATAATATTCTAGGACATGTCTGAAGTACTCTCTGAGAGTACATATGCTCAGGTATGATTACTCATTTCCTAGTCCATTACACATGTTCCTAGTACTGTCACGGAACCTATCCTCAGGAGGTGTGAAACAGTACTGCCCTTTCCATGGAGCTCTATAGATTTATTTGTCTTGTACATAAAAGTCTTCACTAAATTTGAGCTTTAATAGTCATACCTTCATTAAGTTCTCTCCTTTTCAGTGAAATAGTCCCAACTGACATACCTGCTTATTGTAAGCTTAATTTTCAAAAATCCTAACTTTCTACCTTAATTCTTCTGTACATCCCCCAATATGCCTTGTTTCTTACTTTGATCACTTATATCTGAACATACTAATCACTACAAAGATCCACACACTTGGTACCACTTTTGATTCATACATTATTAGTGTGATTTCAGTTACTATAATTGTTTAAGTGAAATAAGGAAAGAAAGTAAAACTTAGTGATCCTAATATGAAAAAAATATATATTTTCCTGGAATCTTTGTATATGTTCATTTGTAGCTGGAAAAGCAATATAAGCTAAATATCATTTTTTAAATTTTATAAATTAAAACATAGTACTCCAGAGTGTTATGGATAATGCAATGGCTTCACAGAAAGAATGGCTGAGACATCAGAATTCTAACATAACTCTGCATGACTGCAAAGTTCACATTACTTCCATTACACCAAAATCAGTATTTGCTGTCACAGATGTTAAGTAATAGTAAAATATAGCCAACAAAGAGTTTTCATAATTTTAAAGTCATATTTGTTAAGACACTTTTGAGCGAGTGTTTCAACATTTGCCTTTTTCATTAAACTTGATAATCTATAGAGTATTATTTTATATATTACTTTAAATAACCATTGTTTTTCTTTTATTATTATTAAGCATCGAGATGGTAATGAACAGGGAGGCCTGGCGTGCTGCGATTCATGGGGTTGCAAAGAGTCGGACACGACTGAGCGACTGAACTGAACTGAAGAATCTATCAATATTCACACCCTGAATTAAATGATTATTGTCTATCGATTTTAAAGGTATTTATTCTACATCTACAATGAAGCAATTGAAATCTAATTTTGAAATAAGAATAGACCAATAACAAGATTCTTTTTATCATCCTAGAAAATTGTGTTTAACCACTCTAATATACTCTACACAATATCCATAAATTAGAAATGGATCTGTTGAGATAAATGTAATTACAAATATTGAGTCTTATTTACTTCATTGTAATTTATAGTCTGATGAAGTGTCATCAAAACTGGAATATGACTTACATTACCCAGCATTTTGGGAGGGACATAGACCTTGTTAAACTGACTATATATTGTATTAGAAATATTCCCAGTGTCTTCTGAAAAATTTTCCAGCCTGACCTGAGCTCTGTAAATGATCATTTATATAATACTTTAAATGACCATGATAATTAACTCAGAAGAAATAAAGTTCAATAAATCTTGAAATGTATCACTCATCATGCTGCTGCTGCTGCAGCTAAGTCACTTCAGTCATGTCCGACTCTGTGCAACACCAGAGACGGCAGCCCACCAGGCTTCCCCGTCCCTGGGATTCTCCAGGCAATAAGACTGGAGTGGGTTGTTATTTCCTTCTCCAATGCATTAAAGTGAAAAGTGAAAGTGAAGTCACTCAGTCGTGTCCGACTCCTAGCAACCCCATGGACTGTAGCCTACCAGGCTCCTCTGTCCAATGGGATTTTCCAGAAAAGAGTACTGGAGTAGGCTGCCATTGCCTTCTCCAGGCACTCATCATAATTAAGAGTTTAACTTGTTCTCATCTTTTTTTTTAAGCTAAGTCACTTCAGTCGTGTCCGACTCTGTGCAACCCGAGACGGCAACCCACCAAGCTCCCCTGTCCCTGGGATTCTCCAGGCAAGAAGACTGGAGTGGGTTGTTATTTCCTTCTCCAATGCATGAGAGTGAAAAGTGAAAGTGAAGTCGCTCAGTCGTGTCTGACTCCTAGCAACCCCATGGTGCAGCCTACGAGGCTTCTCTGTCCATGGGATTTTCCAGGCAAGAGTACCGGAGTGGGCTGCCATTGCCTTCTCCAATCACTCATCATAAGTAACGGTTTAACTTGTTCTCATCTTTTTTTTTCCCTTCTGTCTGATTATTTTCATTCCTATCACAGGTTCTTCCTATGCCCTTTTATTAAATGCATGTATTTCCATAAAAACTTTTAATTGTGTTCTATATACTGATTATGGGCTTCTCTGGTGGCTCAGATGGTAAAAAAAATCCACCTGCAATGTGGGAGACTTGGGTTTGGTCTCTGGGTTGGGAAGATCCATTGGAGGAGGCAATGGCAATCCACTCCAGCATTCCTGCCTGGAGAATCCCCATGGACAGAGGAGCCTGGTGGGCTACAGTCCATGGGGTCACAAAGAATCAGATATGACTGAGAGACTAAGCACACAGCAGAGCACATACACTGATTATATCTTTTTCTCGGTTTCCTCAACTGTAAAGTAGAGAAAATAAAATGCTGTTAATGCATGTTAACAAATTAGCACACTATCTTACACAGAGCATTTTAAGATACTATTTCTATACCTCCCATGGGGGTAACAACTAACTTCTAACTATTCCCCAAATACAACATGTTTCTTTGTGAAACTGTGCCTTTTTCACGTACTTCTCTGATTGTAATGTTCCTCCCCCTCCTTTTTATTAACTTCCTTTTGCAAACCACTGTTCTTGCAGTATCTAGGTCAAAAATAATAGTCTTCCTCCCGCAAACATTTGCCATGACTGATCAACATCTAATGCTGACATTGTGCCTTTTTCACATACTTCTCTGATTGTAATGTTCCTCCCCCTCCTTTTTATTAACTTCCTTTTGCAAACCACTGTTCTTGCAGTATCTAGGTCAAAAATAATAGTCTTCCTCCCGCAAACATTTGCCATGACTGATCAACATCTAATGCTGACTGGGAGGAACATGGCTCTTCCTCGCTCAGAGTTGAATCTGACCTCGAAGCTTATCCTGGTCAAGGAGTTAAATGCTACTTTAACTCTTATTTGAAGTGTCTATCACTACATGCTCCATGTACTTTAGATAATCAACAGAGACCACTACACCTTTTTAGTGTTTTACATGTCTACAAGATTTACTCTTAACTTTACTAAGAGTATTTTTGAAGAGATGGACATTACCTTTTTGAGGAAGGATCTCATAATTTAAATGCAGATGTTTGAATGTAGCCTCCTTCTCTTTTTCTGTCCTGTATCTCTATCAACTCACCCAAATTAGAAGTTCAGAGTAATCCAGAGAGCCATCTTGCATGACAGCAGGTGCTAAGAAGTGTGGTCATTGAATATCAGCTGGATTATGCTGCTGCTGCGTCGCTTCAGTCGTGTCCGACTCTGCGCGACCCCATAGACGGCAGCCCACCAGGCTCCCCCGTCCCTGGGATTCTCCAGGCAAGAACACTGGAGTGGGTTGCCATTTCCTTCTCCATTGTGTGAAAGCGAAAAGTGAAAGTGAGGTCGCTCAGTCGCGTCCGACTCCTAGCGACCCCATGGACTGCAGCCTACCAGGCTCCTCCATCCATGGGATTTTCTAGGCAAGAGTACTGGAGTGGCTTGCCATTGCCTTCTCCGCAGCTGGATTATACCCAGCATCAAATCCCACTGGATTTAACAGTATAGGTGTCAGGGGAATCAGTGGTCCTCCAGGATATGGGGCCTTTTCCCAAACTACAAGACTTAAATTACTCTAATTAATATTAAATATCCCATAAGATAACAAATAAGGATATCATTATTTCCCAAAGGTTTTCTGAGTGCTTTGATAGCAAATATATTTGTGGGAAAATATTAGGAAATCTCAAAATAATAAGAAAGTATTATGTTCATATACTGAGAGGTCATCACTTTCCAGGCCTTTGTTTAATGCTAAAAAACCCTTCTTTCATTGATCTTCAAAACAACCTTTGTTAATAGGAAATTACCACTAAAAAGTCAAGGAAGTGGTGAGACCAGTAGATTAAATGATTTAAGTAAAGTTTTTACAGCAAATGAAGGGCGATTTTAGGAACTGAATCCAGATATCTCTAGCTCCACACTTTATTTACTTAATCACTATATGACCAAGATTTAAAACTGAAGTATGCCTGAATTAAAGTTTATAACTTCCATGGATTATAACTGATAACATCCCAAAGGACCAACAAGAACCTTTATAGTCTTGTTGGTTCTTGGCATCACTTTCCGCTACACAGCTCATCTTTAAGTTTCCCTGAGTCTCAACCAGTCCAAACTTTCTTTCACTGTCTCCTTTAAGATTCTGATTCATGTTTTTGCTTCTATGTCTGATACTTCCCTAGGCCTTTTCATTTCCTATTCATTTTAAGGTTATGATGGAATGTCACTTCTTCAATAAGGACTACTATCCTTTTATACTAAATTATGTTTATATGTTATATTTCTACTGCAATTTGTATTCTTCCACTATCTCATTTATCACATTGGTAAATATTTTTAAATGAATTTTGCTTCTATGTCTGATACTTCCCTAGGCCTTTTCATTTCCTATTCATTTTAAGGTTATGATGGAATGTCACTTCTTCAATAAGGACTACTATCCTTTTATACTAAATTATGTTTATATGTTATATTTCTACTGCAATTTGTATTCTTCCACTATCTCATTTATCACATTGGTAAATATTTTTAAATGACTGATGCCAGTCCAGAAGTTCAGCATACAATCACACAGGTTGTGATCTAAATAACCACAGGGACACCAATCTCATAGCCTCTGATATGAATGGTCCCTAGGTCAGAGAAGCCCATGTACAGAGGCAATCTTTGGCTTATTTTTATAACAGAGATCTCAAGCTTGCACTTTTCTAAAACGATGGCTAGAGAAAAACATCATCTACAACCAAGGGACTGGTCTTATTTTGAATTCATATTCACTATATCAAGTAGGCCCCTAATACTACGTTTAATTTTGAAGTCTTTTAATTTCTCGGTCCCCTCAAATGGTTTCAAAACTATAAATTAATTTTAGTCATAGGATAAAAAGCAGAGTATCCTAATGAATGTACTGAATCTTGACCTCTTATATATAGACAACCTGCAACTTAATAGCTTGACTTATAGTTTTTGTTTGACTTTACAATAGTGCAAACTGATATACATTCAGTAGAAACAGTACAGTGTATATTGAGTTTTGATTTTTTTCTGAAGCTAGCCATATGTAGTTAGACACCCTCCTGCTGCTGGGCAGTACAGTGAGCTGCAGCTCTGTCAACCACGTGATCATGAAAGCAAACATGTTTACAAGCACTGTACATCCACACAACCATCCTGCTTTTCACTTTCAGTACAGTATTCAATAAATTACATAAGATATTCAACCCTTTGTTATAAAATAGCCTTTGTGTTAAATGTGTTTGCACATTTGTAGGCTAATGTAGGTGTTCTGAGCACATTTCAGGTAAGTGAGGCTAAAGTATGACATTCAGTATGTTAGGTGTATTATATGCATTTTTTACCTATGCTATTTTTAACTTATGATGGATTTATCAGGATGTAACCTCACCAGAAACTGAGGAAGACATGTATAGGATTCAGAGCAATGTGAGTGACTAGCCATGTCTTATCAATCTCAGTTTTGAAAACAAGTGAGTAGTAAACTGAACTCTGGAGAGAAGAAAGGGCAAAATCTCCAAGTGTGTGTGGGTTGGGAGGGTATGACTGTCACTTAGGATATTATCTATATTAAAATAAGTTCTCCACATGTGTGATATGTCTGGTGAACAGATTAATATATCATTATGACTAAAATAGAGCATTTCAGTGCACTAAAAAAGCACTGGTTTTACATATTTATAGATTCTTTGAAGCTCTAAGAGATGGAATAAAGGCATATATTCACGTTTTTTCTTTAACAGAGGCAAAATAGTAGGCTTTATATCTTGGTATAACTGTACTTGAGAGTGAACAGATTAATATATCATTATGACTAAAATAGAGCATTTCAGTGCACTAAAAAAGCACTGGTTTTACATATTTATAGATTCTTTGAAGCTCTAAGAGATGGAATAAAGGCATATATTCACGTTTTTTCTTTAACAGAGGCAAAATAGTAGGCTTTATATCTTGGTATAACTGTACTTGAGAAATAAATGGAAGAATTCCAAGATTAAAGTATATCTCTTGTTTGTATTTCTAAGTTTTATGCCCTTAAGGAGAGATGAAGATATAGATATACAGATATAGCCACATACACATAACCTTTTCTCTGTGGGAAATATACTGAACCTATAAGAACTGTTGGATTATGTGTTTTCCTCATTGTTCTTTGTTTCAAACTAAGAGGTCTATCCACATTTCTCATGAGAAGTAACAGGATCTCTGTTTTATGTGAGGAAAGAATGTTGAGAAATTCTAACGGTTCTACTATTTCAGACCTGTAGAATAAGAACTGCCAAACCCAGAAAGAAAATTGTGGAGATCGGACTCATACAATAAGATAAAGTCTGGTGTCTTAAATCCTGAAATACTGATGATCTATGATGTTGTAGCACCACTACCACTATTCTTTCTCATATGCAGCAAGGCTTTTTCACATTTCTCAAATTTTCGTTCAAACCCTGCCACCAGTTGAATGTCCTTTCCCCTCCCCTCTACACAGTCATCATTTTCTGTTCACTTTTCTCCTTTTCTATGATCTCTTCTGCTAATTCTACCCACAATGAAATTCACATATGGTGAAATCCTATATCTATGATTGATAATTTTGATTACAAAACATACTGATTATTATCAATGTTTCCTGAATAGGAATCTTAATCAGTGTGTTATTTGGAACAACTGACTGACATAAATTTTAAACATCACAAGTTTTAAAATTCAGATTCTAAGATTGAAAGTATCTTCTAAATTTATTTAGAATGTTATGTGATCTATGAAATTCTGATCAATTTTAGGGGAAGTGGGTATAGAAATTTTGGTGAGTTTAAGGAATCTGCTGACATTTTATGAAATCCAGCCAAAAGATCAAAATAGGTCTCCTACTAAAAGCTTCTCTGTAAGGCATACAATTGATATACTTCTTAGACAACCTCCAGAGCAGTGTCCGGAGACTATCATCCCTGTAGAACTTCTCATCTGTTAAAATCACCTTGGGCTGTGCTGTGCTAAGTCACTTCAGTTGTGCTCAACTCTACGACCCTATGGGCTGTAGCCTGCCAGGCTACTCTGTCCATGGGATTCCCCAGGCAAGAACACTGGAGTGGGTTGCCATGCCCTCCTCAGGGGATCTTCCTGACCCAGCGATCAAACCTGTATCTCTTACATTTCCTACATTGGCAGGTGGGTTCTTTACCACTAGTGCCACCTGAGAAGCCCTAAAATCACTTTATCTACCTTCTATTGGAAGCACTTAGTTATTACTAAGCAAAACAATAGTGTATGGGATTTGTACTCTTACCCATGCACCTTGTTATTTTCTCTTCCTGGTAATGTGGTAGTTTGACAATTATAACTACTAAATATCAAATCTGTAATATATGAACTACATTCTAGCAGTTAGTAGAATTCAAGATATTGTTTATTTTTTTTAATATTCCTGGCTCAATCATAATTTCTCTAAAAAGCCACTGAAGCTCTAACATCAATCTTGACACCTTCACAAAAATTCATGCTTATGAGTTTATCAAATTATTTTTGTTTCTGCTTGTTTCCCTTGAGGGGAGTACTCATGCCTTCTTAATTAAATTTATTTAGTTTTTGGGATTATTAGTACTACTCATTTTTCTCAAATTTTTCTTTAATTTCATTCAATCAGGTCATAGATACAACACTTATCACTGGTTCTAAATATTCACAGCCATATATATAGGACTCAAGATTTCTTCAAAATGTCTGGTCTATAAAATTCAGCATGTAGATCTTAGATAACTTTTCCTTTCTTGGAGGGGGTGTGCAGGGACAGGTGTCTACTTAAGTTTTCTATCCTTCTATCTACTTTTCCTTCCCTATTGTACCTACTTCCAAAAGGTACATATTTAGAATGAGATTAACAACTTCATCACTAATATTACTAAATAAAAAAGTTACAGTAATGTGTTGAGTTAGAGTCTATAGATATTCTACACATCTGGTAAATAACAAATTTCAAGTGGTAGTGCAAATCAGCTTACGGAAGTGAAAGCGGTTACTTATTTTCCCTACATTATCTCTCGCAGTTCTATATATCTTGAACTATGTACTTCATTGATCCAACTAAAATCAAGCAACTTTTATATTTAGTGCCTTAACAACATGCTCCCGTATTTTCTTGGTCCTTACTCCATACACAATGGGGTTGAGAAAAGGGGGCACCAAAAGATACATATTTGCAATAAAAATATGGATATGTGCAGGTATATTTTTCCCAAAACGGTGAGTGAAAATGGAAAAACCAGTTGTGGAGTAAAAGACAAGAATGACACAAACATGGGATCCACAAGTGCCCAAAGCCTTAAAGCCAGCTTCTCGAGATGGCAAGCGGAATACAGACTGGAGGATGAAGACATAGGATACAGCAATAAGAATCGCATCACATGAGCCAATGATAGAAGCCACACTGAGGCTGTAACGTGAGGTGGCTCCTGTGTCCACACAGGCCAGCTTCAGGACAGCCATAAACTCACAGTAGGTGTGGGCAATGATTCGTGTTCTGCAGTAAGGCAGCTGTTTGAGCAGAATGGGGTGTGGAGAAAAGAAGGCAACTCCCCGAATCACCACAATAATACCCATTATAGTGATGCGGGTGTTGGTCAGTATGGTGGTGTGGCGCAGCGGATGACAAATGGCCACATAACGGTCAATGGCCATGGTCAGGAAAAAGCC
>SJYT01045017.1:5168-28784 GCA_006410635.1 Cephalophus harveyi
ATATATATATATATATATATATAATCCACAAACAAATACAAATCAAATTAAACATACCCGAAGATACTCAAACTCAAGTAAATCAAAAGGTTTGTCGTTAAAGTAAAAAAATAACTTTAATCAGATGTGATACATATATTTATCAGGTACTGGTTGTTGAGAATGTTGTCAAAAAAGTTCACATGGACTATGGATAGAACAATAACTGTTAGTGGGGCTTCCTCAATAGCTCAGTGAGTAAAAGAGACACAAGTTTGATTCCTAAGTCAGGAAAATTCCCTGGAGAAGAAAATGGCAATCCATTCCAGTATTCTTGCCTGAAAAATCCCAAGAACAGAGAAGCCTGGCAGGCTACACTCTATGGAGTTGTAAAGAGTAAGACACAGCTGAGCAGCTAAGCACAGACACAGTAGCTGTTAGTACAACCTCAAGAGCAATAGTTTAGAGTGAAGTAAGTCAGAAAGAGAAAAAGAAATATAGTATATTAACATATCTGTATGGAATCTAGAAAAATAGTGTTGATGAATCTATTTGCAGGAAAGAAATGGAGATGCAGATATAGAGATGGGACTCATGGATGCAGTAGAGGAAGGAAAGAATGAGATAAACAGAGAAAGTAGCATCAGCATATATACACTACTTTGTGTAAAACAGATAACTGTGAGAAGTTGCTATATAACACAGGGAGCCCAGGTTGGCACTTTGTGGTGACCTACAGGGGTGGAGTCGGGGGAGGAGAGGGAGGCTCAAGATGGAAGTGAAGCTGGTTCAGTCACTAAGTTATGTCTGACTCTTGCAACCCCTGGACTGTAGAGTGTCAGGCTCCTCTGTCCATGGGACTCTCCAGGCAAGAATCCTGGAGTGGGCTGCCATTTCCTTCTCCAGGGGATCTTCCTGACACAGGAATCAAACCCTGATCTCCTGCATTGCAGGCAGATTCTTTACTGCCTGAGCTAGAGGCAAGGTGACATGTGCATGATTATGACTGATTTGGGCTGTTGTATGGCAGAAACCAACACACATTGTAAAGCAATTTTCCTCCAATTAAAATTAATTTTAAAAAAGAGAATGATATTTTGGCAATACATATCAATATCATCATTTTAAATGCATATACTACCTGACCTTTGAATCAAATGTATTATCAACAATTCTATACCTAGGATCTTATATTTGCACATACTCAAAAACGTACATTTATTGGAAATATAACTGTCCTAAAAAGTTTGGGAATCTCATGAAAAGAATAGACATTGATTTTGATATAAATTTATAAAGAGTGTTTTGAAAAATGAGAAAATCTAAGAAATACATATGGACTGGTATGAAAATATCTATATGATATTGCATATCTACAAGATATTGCATAGCAAAGCAAGTGATGCATATGTAGAAAGAAACAAATATACGTATAGAGAATACACTTGCATCTGAAAAGATTGCTAGATGATAACTAAGAAACAAATTTAGGGCGCAGGGCCAGGCGGGAAGGACGGCACAGCAGACTGGTGGCTCCGAGCGGCGGGCGACATGTTCCAGGCACCGGACAGGGAGGGCAGCCGGGCCAGCTCCAGGGCTGAAAAGCCTCCAGGAGGAGAGCCAGGTGATCGTCCAGAGGAAACCGTGCCTTCCCGCAGACCGGACAGGATGGCTTCTAATATTTTTGGACCAACCGAAGAACCTCAGAACATACCCAAGAGGACCAACCCCCCCGGGGGAAAAGGAAGCGGTATATTTATGAATCAGGGCCTGTGCAGACTCGACCATGTCTGAACCCACCGGGGGGCAAGACCAGTGACATTTTCGGGTTCCCTGTCGCTGCTGCCTCACCCATGGAGCACCCAAACAAGCCCAAGGACCACGTGCTCCTGTGTGAGGGAGAGGACATGCCAGACCTCAGAGCCAGTGCCTCACCCAGACAAGAGCTGGGCAAGCCCAGTGGCCCGAGAGAAACAGCCCGCATCCAGGAGCCCACACCCACCATCGACAGCCATGAACCCCGGCTGGGCCCCCGGCCTCGCTCCCACAACAAAGTCCTGAACCTGCCTGGAGGCAAGTCCAGCATCTCCTCTACTAAGAGGCCTGCCGCATCCCATAGCCAGACAAGAAACTCCAGAGATAGGATTTCAAACAGTTTAGTTCCTTTAGCCCACAGGAGCAGGGTGGGGAGAGGGTCTCGGGTGGACACCTGAAGCTGCTGTCCGGGTCACGGCCATCTCGAGATGAAGACCCACCTTCTGGACTCCAAGGGAGGAGGTGGGGCCCTGGTGTGAGAGGAGCTCCCGGTGGGTGGGAGGGAAATGGGGCCAGGCCAGTTGCCCCTGAGAAATGGGGTCTCATGTCCATGGTGTGTTGGCTAATTGGGTATCTAGGGATCACTAACACAGTAGCAAAGCTTAAAGTCTTTGAGAGAAAACCAAAACTGCGGGTCCGCCGCTGCGGGACATAGGAGCCACTCTGGGGGCTTGTCTGGCCCCAGTGTTTTTCACCTCCATTCCGGAGATTTTCTTGAAGCATCTTGGTTGCTTTTCCTCAGCAGCTGTCAACAGAAAACCAAAATGCTGTGTTCCATCATATGCTTTATGGAGGGATTTTGCACCCTGCTTCTGCCCTCTCAAACATCAGCCAGGTCTTACGTAGGAATCTCTCACTTATTGTCCACTAGAGACTGGTTTAGATTCTTTACTTCACAGGCAGTCTCGCTTGTGAGTTGTTCCTTTTTCCCTCATCAGCCTTAAGTCTGGGCCTTTACTCCTCACCAGTGATGTGGACTTCTCCCTTCACCAGTGACACTTCCTGTCAGCAAGACCACTACCTTCTATAGGACTTTAAAACTACCCAGACATATCCAGGTACTGGCGTTGTTTAAGCTGTTCCTGTGTCCTCCTTTATATTCCTGCTGGCAGTGGGAAGAATAGATGCCTGAGAACCCTGGGTTCTTAGGTTTGGCCTCTTCAGTAATAGCTCAAGACCTGTTCTCAAGTGCCAGCTTTACTTCAGTAACTGTTGACTCTGGTCTGTTTCTGATGCCTTTCTAGAAAAAAGGCTTTCGTTCAGGTACACCAAAGAAGAAGGAGAGTTTTCTTAGGCCACCCTTTCTAAAGCTTTGCAGAACCTCTGGGCCACATTCAGTTTCCAGACAAGACTTAGAGAATTTAGGCCAGAAGATTAAATAGTTTGGTGGTAAATTCTCAACTGGCTCATTCCATGGTATTTACCAGCAAAGATACCAGACTTTCAAGAGTCATGATGCTATCATCTGTCAGATGGAAGTTTCTCCCGTTGAGCCTCTAAAGGGCTACAGTGTCAGTACCTGTACTACAGTCACGAGAGACCAACAGTTTGGGTGGGGGGACCCCACTAAGGCACCCCTTGAGAGGTGCCTACTAAGTTCATACAGGTGCTAGAAAAGTCTTCATTACTACAGTATGGCCACGCTCGTAGTGGCCTGAACACCCCAGTGCCTGTTGGAGCTCCCTGCCAGGCTTCACACCCTCCACCACTGCTGGGGGTCCACACAGTGCTTGCCAACCAAAGACCCGCTCCTGTCCACCTGCTGACTTTGGAGCTGAGAAACTCTTGTTCCGTGTGATTCTCTCAAGCACCTCTTATCTCCCTCTAGCCTTCAAGTGGTCATTTATAAGATAGTTGTCTGGAATTCAGAGCATTTTTTTCCCCATTAAAAACTAACATAACTGGTGATTAGCTTTTAAGCTCAAACTCACTGACTTACACAAGTTACGATGAGATGTTCCAAAAGTAGGTGTGAACTATTTATAACTGTTTTGTTGTGTTCTTTAACATACAAGAAAAGCGAATTCCATATTGAATGGCCAAGAAGACCCTGACATGTTGCTGGCCCTGGGGCTTCTGTCTTCCCATCAGCCACACGGGGGGGGGAAGAGCTTTCTAAATCCTTCCCCTTGAAGGGACTTTGGGNTTTAACATACAAGAAAAGCGAATTCCATATTGAATGGCCAAGAAGACCCTGACATGTTGCTGGCCCTGGGGCTTCTGTCTTCCCATCAGCCACACGGGGGGGGGAAGAGCTTTCTAAATCCTTCCCCTTGAAGGGACTTTGGGGCAGAGCTGGGAACCAAGGCAGGCGGGCTGGGAGGAGATCACGACCAGGGCAGAGCCCAATGCAGCAGGACTGCATCAGCTTACTCGTCCCCAGCTTTGCTCTTCCTTTCCCTCCTTGGGACTGTGGGCCTGGGTTGAGGGAGCCGGGATGGTCTGGTCATG
The DNA here is from genome assembly GCA_006410635.1 of Cephalophus harveyi. Classification (NCBI taxonomy): domain Eukaryota; kingdom Metazoa; phylum Chordata; class Mammalia; order Artiodactyla; family Bovidae; genus Cephalophus; species Cephalophus harveyi. Next base: position 9,414 of record SJYT01045017.1, read on the forward strand.
GGAGAAGCTGCAGAAAAATTTGCTCATTTTTGCCACAGAAAAATTTGCTCATTTGCTCCTTTGAACCTGATGGGAGAGGCCATTTGTATTCAGAAAATGCTCTGTACCTTGGGGATTGCCTGTGTTTGGAAGGTTCATTAACTTTCTGCATCCTTTTCTCAGCTTCCAAGCTACATTGAGAAATTACTGGTCTGTGTTTTTATTAAGCCTTAAAACTTTTTTTACATGCATTTGGTGCCAACTTTTTTGTAAAGCTGTCATTGGAAACAACAAACCTGTGCTCACATCACAGTGTAACCTTGAGATAATGAGTTGACTTTGAAACTGCCCTGAACTCTAGCCATGGATAGATGAAAGTGGAGTCGCTCAGTCGTGTCTGACTCTTAGTAACCCCATGGACTGTAGCCTACCAAGCTCCTCTGTCCATGGGATTTTCCAGGCAAGAGTACTGGAGTGGGCTGCCCTTTCCTTCTCCAGGGGATCTTCCTGACCCAGGGATCGAACCCAGATNAAAGTGGAGTCGCTCAGTCGTGTCTGACTCTTTGTAACCCCATGGACTGTAGCCTACCAAGCTCCTCTGTCCATGGGATTTTCCAGGCAAGAGTACTGGAGTGGGCTGCCATTTCCTTCTCCAGGGGATCTTCCTGACCCAGGGATCGAACCCGGATCTCCATTGTGGACAGATCTGAGGCACTAGGGAATTCCATGAATAAAGTGCTGAGCTATTAGAATCTGCCTGTAGATTCGTGTCTATAGAAAAAGCATAGATTGTTTTTCCTTTCTATATATTAGCCGTTTTCATATGTCCTGCAAGCACACTTGATATCCTTATGTGCATTAAATGGATTTGGGGAAATGGAGCTACTTAGCCTGCCTGGAAAGCCCCCTAGAAGAAGTTTCACCCCATTCTGCCAACTACCAGGGCCAACTACCAGGACAGCACTTAAGAGAGAAACCCGACATAGGTGACCTGGCACTGTCTTCATTATTCATCTGAAAATGTTTCTGAGAGTGCAGCGTATGCTCCTGGGACTGGGTGGGGCAGTGGCACCTACTTGTAGCAGCTGCTCCAGCCGCAGCCAAGCACTGAGGTCTCAGCCTCAGTGAGCTGTCACAGCCTGTTTGTCTCCAGAGGCCAGGCAGTGGCTGAGTCAGAGGACCAGGGTGGCTCTGCTATGCTATGGGGCAGAAATGAAAACAACTAAGGGCTCCCTCTTCAGTTCTGTGCCTTGTCTAGAAACACACTGGCTCTTTTGACAGAGTGAAACTTGTTCTAACACCTTTGTGAGTCGAACCCCGCAAGGATGTCTGTCTCCTCCCAGGTTATCCTGTTAATTTCTTCTGAACTTTTGTTATGTTCTTAATTCTTGGAGCTCAGGAATGAAATTTCCTGTAATATGTGTGACTACAAAGTGCAGGCATTTGGGATGAATACTTAGAAATTAAAGTAGAACTTCTGAAACCTGTGTGTATGGACACCTTACATTTCAGGGTCTTAAAATGAGAAAAAGAAAAAGCTGAATAGCAAATTATCTTTACAAATCTGAAAGGAAGCAAGTTCTAATTCAGTTAGCTTGAGCTCTCAGAGTGTGCTAGTATTCAGTAAGCATCAAGAATTATCAGGCATATCATTTTGTTAAAACTTAATTTTCTCTAACCAATTACAAGTAATAAATCTGTCTAAACATGTTGTGAAAACTAATAAAGTTGATGCCAAGTCATTTGGCCTTTCAAAAAAAAAAAAAAGAAACAAACAAACAAATTTAGGGTCAGCCTTTGAGAATGAGGACTGGAAGAAGCTGAGAGAAAAATAGAAAATTCATTTTACATTTCACCTCATATTGTTGGGATCTCCTTGTGGCTCAGACAGTAAAGAAATTTCCTGCAATGCAGGAGACCCAGGTTCCATCCCTGTGTTGGGAAGATCCTCTGGAAAAGGGAATGGCAATCCATTCCAGTATTCTTGCCTATAGAATTCCATGGACAGAGGAACTTGGTGGACTACAGTCCATGGGGTGGCAAACAGTCGGATTCAACTGAGTGACTACACTTTTGTAGCATTTAGTTTTCACTTATGCTATTTATTATCTATTTTACTTCAGTTTCATTGTAAACAGTAAAAGTATAAAAGTAAAAATGTTGTGTATAATGCCAATGAAAAATAGTATAGGCAAGCGATACACAATAATGCATTTTAAACTGTATAAGTAAAAATGCTAACTTAAATGACACAATGCTGAATAAAAATTACACTGTCCCTGAAAAAGAATAAAAATATAAATGCATAAGTTGATGAAAAATCAGTATAACTATGTAAAAATTTACTCTCTAATTCATTACATATCAACTCCTTGCTATATAGCCATTACACCATTCTAGATACACTGATGGGCAAGTAATTATAATCTTTATATTCTAGTAAGTAGGAAAACTGCAGTTATACCATGGTTGTATAATTGTAATCTTTAATTACTCTTACCATAAACTCTTTGAAGAAAGAGAAATCAGAACAAATTTTAAAATGACTTTTGCATTCTAAGAAAATGAACTTTGATGTCAAATGACTCCCTTCATGATGGATGATGCATTTATTTAATATGGAATATGATATTTCTTTTCCAGAGCTTCTTCATAGCATAAGTTAACTCAGAATTTCTTAGACTGTAGATTAGTGAGTTCGGCATGGGGGTTATAACTGTATAGAACATGGTCAATGATTTATCAATGTAGAAAGTCTTAGCAGGTCTTACATACATGAAAATACAGGGAATAAAGAAGCAGACAACCACAGTGATGTGGGAACCACAGGTCTGGAGGGCTTTACTCCTCCCTTCCTGACTCAGGTTCTTCAGAGAATGCAGGATGACTCCACAGGAGATGAGTAAGAGCAGAAACACAACAGTGCAGATCAGTTCCCCCATTGGCTAGTACTAAGATACCAATGACAAAGGTATCAGTACAGACGAGTTTCAATAAAGGGTACATGTCACAGAGAAAGTGATCAATGATATTGTGGCCACAGAAAGGGAGCCCATAAACAGTGCCAACTTGAATTACTGAATGCAGAAAACCTCTAACCCAGGACACCACAAGCAGAACAACATAGACCCTTTGCCTCATGATCACCAAATAATGCAAGGGCTTGCAGACTGCCACGTATCTGTCATAGGCCATAACCAGCAGAAGGAAGACCCCTGATCCAGAAAAAAAGGTGCTCTGTAAAGAGCTGGGTCATGCAAGATTTGAAAGTTATGGTTTTTTCTCCAAAGAACAAGTCAGAGATCAATCTGGGGGTAATAGAAGAGGAATAAGTAATATCCATAAATAACAAGCAAGCAAGAAAAAAGTACATTGGTGTTTTCAGGGACTTACTGACAGTTAGAGTGGCTATAATTAGAAAATTGCCCACCACAGTCAAAATGCAGAGAAACAGGAACATAACAAAAAGCACTTTCCCCTCCTTTGGATTCTGTGTGAGTCCCAGGAGAACAAGGTAAGTTACATTGTTTTTTGACTCCATCTAATCTGTGCAGGAGGTGACTTCATATAGTAGAAGCAACTTACCTACAAAACAAGGAAGGAAAGTTAAAGGGGGGGGAAATGCTCAAATGTAAGATATTTTTTTTCTTCCATTCGTTAGAAGAATGAATATAGAACAACTATTTGTGTCCGATGTATCATGGACATTTTTATTATCAAGTTGAAGACAGAGGCTCTGTCCCTCAATGCTATGACACACAACGAAAAATCAGGCAATTTCAGACTCAGGTTATTAGTGCCATTAAATGAATATTCAAATAGTGCTAAGAGTCATAGTACAAGAGTATATCAAATAGGTATGACAGAAGACTTTCCAGAGGAAGTAAAGCTTCAGCTTTGCTGAAGTGCAAAAAAGAATTGAATTAATTAAAAAAAAAATAAGTTAGAGAAATCCAAAAAGTGCAGCATTTATAGTCACAAAAGTCTAATACTTGAGGCCCCCTTGAGGTAATTTACATAATCAATGTGGGTAGATCAAACTGTGAGCGGAAGTTTCCTGTCCTGAATTGTCTCAGACCTCACTGACACTTCTTAGGCTTTTAGGTGGATATTTCCCTTTTCCTGACAATTAAATGCTACAGCAGTGGTTTTGTGTCCCCAGCCCCTACCTCTCCTCTTACTTTGCAAACTTGGATATGCAACATCTCTAATTTTGACATCCAAGTGAATGGCAATTTAGTATTTAAAAACTTTTTAAATGTCCATAATAAACATAAGCATTTTCTATACAAAATTTAAAGAAATGAAACTGTGAGTGGAAGTTTCCTGTCCTGAATTGTCTCAGACCTCACTGACACTTCTTAGGCTTTTAGGTGGATATTTCCCTTTTCCTGACAATTAAATGCTACAGCAGTGGTTTTGTGTCCCCAGCCCCTACCTCTCCTCTTACTTTGCAAACTTGGATATGCAACATCTCTAATTTTGACATCCAAGTGAATGGCAATTTAGTATTTAAAAACTTTTTAAATGTCCATAATAAACATAAGCATTTTCTATACAAAATTTAAAGAAATGTTTCCTATTTATCTCATTAAATGCTTTTTCCATGTTATTGTTTAGACAAAAAATTGCTATACTCTTCACTCATTTGTTACTCTCATAAGCCTTTAATAAATCCTATTCACTCTACTATGAAAATATATCACAAATTTGATCATTCCCTACTTCTCAATTTATTCCTGGTCCACTGCAATAGGCTCCTACCAAGTCTCTCCATGTTTATTCTAGCCTCCAACAATCAGTTCTCCTGAAGCAGCCCAAATGACATCACTCTACTGCTCAAAAATCCTAGAGTATATTCTAATCATACAGTCACAGTCTACTGTTTACAATATTGACAGTAGCAAGAACTGTAATCCTCATTTTATAATTGAAGAAACATGCTAGAAGATCTCATTCATTTTCCCAAAATCATACATTTCTAAGGGACATACCTAGAATTGAATCTAAGTTTGATTGATTTCAAAGTAATTAAATTTCTTACATAATAAAGACAGTCCCACAATTATGAGCCTGGTTCCCACTACTTACTGCTAATCTTACCTTGTGGAGGTTTGTTCAGAATCTAAGAGTGACTTTAAGTTACACGTAATGTTTTGAAATTATTTTTCATCCAATTTGACAACAGAGGACAAAAGGTCACCTTATTACTTGAGGATGCATTTTATTTCATTTGACTATCTGCCCATTTTCTCCATGGAGTTTTCAGATTATTCAGAGGTACATTTTTATGCATTGTGTTGATTATTTGAAAGGAATTCCATGGTGCCCACCCAGAAAAACAAAAGCTTACCATGCTAGGAAATTTATCAAAATGAGTAGCAAATCTTACATATACATAGAAGAAATGAACTAGTTATTTGGCAGGGAAGCTTTTCAGAAATAACATATTTCCTACTAACTTCAAAAAGAAAAATAACATTTGACTGTTTAGCCCTTTTCATTCTGTCATATTAATGTGACCAGACTCATTGACTGAGATTTTGAAAGACATTCTTATAATTTTTTTGTCATACTTAAGTCTATAAAAGGACCTGCTGAAAAACTGATTCCAGTTACTAAGTGGATAACATCTTCTCCCTGTTAAGGGGGTAGATCACGGGATGTTTCATCCCTTTCAGCTGCAATTATCATTGAATCTTAAAACTGGAATGTGTCCAAGACTGATTCTTGTTTAATTAATTCAGTGGGATTTCCCCCAGAGATTTTTTTTTAAGCATCTATATATAAAGATATTTAATAGGCAACGTCACATAAATAATATCAGAAGAATCTTTATGAGACTAAAATCAATCAAAAAAATCAAAAATTTTATCACAGTGAACTTATTTGTTATTTATTTCCCCATCTGCCATAGCAAGATTTTCTTTCCTTTTGTTTAGTACTCAATGTAATCACCTTAATTTGGTTCGATATATATTATATTAAAAAAACTGAAAATATATTAAAATTTTAGATACAATATCTAATTTTGTATCCAATCATTATCATTTTTTTAAGTTTAAAATGAGTTTATTGATATCCACAAAATGACTTACTGAGCTTTTGGTGGGGATTGCATTGATCCATTTAGTATTATGATAAATAGTTTTTACAGGTTTCTCAGTGCTATTTTTTTTAATATAAATTTATTTTAATTGGAGGTTAATTACTTTACAATATTGTATTGGTTTTGCCATACATCAAGGCGGATTCATTATCATTTTTTAAGTCAAGGCACCTCTGTCATGTCAGCAACTGTCCTGTGAGTGAGGACACAGAGACTAGGGAAACCTGGGGATACACGTGAGAGGCTTTTCCTGCAGCGATCTTCTTTCTTAGAGTCAGACAATAAAGAATGAGACAACCTAACAAAGCAGCTTCAGTCTTATTCACTGCTTATAAGAAACAGAATACTGTGACAAAAGATAAGAGAGAGTTCTACTGCAGATAGAGATGACCTTTCTTTAAAGGTGATGCTTAAGCTGAGATTGAAAGGATAGCAAGTGGCTACCATCAGAAACACTCTTACAGAAACTAAAATTAAATAAAATTAGTGAATAAAACTATCTCACTTCAGAGAAAACAGGAGCTATACTTAGAAAACTCTAAAATTTTCACAGGAATTTTTATGGAAGTACTATGTTAAAAAGGACCAGACAGAATATGCCCTGTTTATTACAGATGTTAATGGAAAAGCTTTCAACCTTTCATGTTGAGGAAGTTATTAGCTGTAGATCTGTCATATATGGATCTTTGTCAAGGTGCATTCTATTACCAACTTGTTGAGAGATTTCTATAAAATCTAGTTTTATGAAATTATTTCTAAGAAATCTCATTTCTATGAAATGATAATTGAATTTCTATCTGATCATGGACAACCCAAGGAGAATTTAAGAAAATAACTTCACTTACAAAAGCATCAAAAAAGATATGGTCAGAAAAGATGCTTGGAATGATTTCAATTTTTTTTAATTTACCAAGGCTAAATTTATGGCTCAGGATGTGATCTATCCTGGAGAAGGTTCCATGTGCACTTGAGAAAAAGGTGAAATTCATTGTTTGGGGGTGAAATGTCCTATAGATATCAATTAGCTCTAACTAACTGGTCTACTGTATTATTTAAAGTTTGTATTTCTTTGTTAATTTTCTGTTTAGTTGATCTATCCATAGATGTGAATGGGGTATTAAAGTCTCTCACTATTATTGTGTTATTGTTAATTTCCCCTTTCATACTTGTTAGCATTTGTCTTACATATTGCGGTGCTCCTATGTTGGGTGCATATATATTTATAATTGTTATATCTTCTTCTTGGATTGATCCTTTGATCATTATGTAGTGGCCTTCTTTGTCTCTTTTCACAGCCTTTGTTTTAAAGTCTATTTTATCGGATATGAGTATGGCTACTCCTGCTTTCTTTTGGTCTCTATTTGCGTGGAATATCTTTTTCCAGCCCTTCACTTTCAGTCTGTATGTGTCCCTTGTTTTGAGGTGGGTCTCTTGTAGGCAGCATATATAGGGGTCTTGTTTTTGTATCCATTCAGCCAGTCTTTGCCTTTTGGTTGGGGCATTCAACCCATTTACGTTTAAGGTAATTATTGATAAGTATGATCCTGTTGCCACTTACTTTATTGTTTTGGGTTCAAGTTTATACACCCTTTTTGTGTTTCCTGTCTAGAGAGTATCCTTTAGCATTTGTTGGAGAGCAGGTTTGGTTTTAAGTTTAAAATGAGCTTTTGCTTGTCTGTAAAGCTTTTGATTTCTCCTTCATATTGAATGAGATCCTTGATGGGTACGATAATCTGGGCTGTAGGTTATTTTCTTTCATCACTTTAAGTATGTCTCACCAGTCCCTCCTGGCCTAAAGAGTTTTTATTGAAAGATCAGCTGTTATCCTTATGGGAATCCCCTTGTGTGTTATTTGTTGTTTTTCCCTTGCTGTTTTTAATATTTGTTCTTTGTGCTTGCTCTTTGTTAATTTGATTAATATGTGTCTTGGGGTATTTCACCTTGGGTTTATCCTGTTTGGAACTCTCTGGGTTTCTTGGACTTGGGTGATTATTTCCTTCCCCATTTTAGGGAAGTTTTCAACTATTATCTCCTCAAGAATTTTCTCATAGTCTTTCTTTTTGTCTTCTTCTTCAGGGACTCCTATGATTCGAATGTTTGAGTGTTTAATATTGTCCTGGAGGTCTCTGAGATTGTCATGATCCTGTTTGGAACTCTCTGGGTTTCTTGGACTTGGGTGATTATTTCCTTCCCCATTTTAGGGAAGTTTTCAACTATTATCTCCTCAAGAATTTTCTCATAGTCTTTCTTTTTGTCTTCTTCTTCAGGGACTCCTATGATTCGAATGTTTGAGTGTTTAATATTGTCCTGGAGGTCTCTGAGATTGTCATTTCTTTTAATTTGTTTTCCTCTTTTCCTCTCTGATTCACTTATTTCTACCATTCTATCTTTTATTTCACTAATCTTATCTTCTGCCTACTTCTCTTACACTGTTAGTGGGAATGCAAACCAGTACAGCCCACTATGGAGAACAGTGTGGAGATTCCTTAAAAAACTGGAAATAGAACTTCCTTATGACCCAGCAATCCCACTGCTGGGCATGCACACTGAGGAAACCAGAACTGAAAGAGACACATGTACCCCAATGTTCATTGAAGTACTGTTTATAATAGCCAGGACATGGAAGTCCTAGATGTCCATCAGCAGCAGGTGAATGGATTAGAAAGCTGTGGTACATATACACAATGGAGTATTACTCTGCCATTTGAAAGAATACATTTGAATCAGTTCTGATGAGGTGGATGAAACTGGAGCCGATTATACAGAATGAAGTAAGCCAGAAAGAAAAACACCAATACAGTATACTAACACATATATATGGAATTTANGAATCAGTTCTAATGAGGTGGATGAAACTGGAGCCGATTATACAGAGTGAAGTAAGCCAGAAAGAAAAACACCAATACAGTATACTAACACATATATATGGAATTTAGAAAGATGGTAATGATAACCCTGTATGCGAGACAGCAAAAGAGACACAGATGTATAGAACAGACTTTTGGACTCTGTGGGAGAGGGAGAGGGTGGGATGATTTGGGAGAATGGCATTGAAACATGTATACTATCATGTAAGTAATGAATCACCAGTCTATGTTCGATACAGGATACAGGATGCTTGGGGCTGGTGCATGGGGATGATCCAGAGAGATGATATAGGGTAGGAGGTGGGAGGAGGGTTCAGGATTGGGAACTCATGTACACTGTGGTGGATTCATGTCAATGTATGGCAAAACCAATAAAGTATTGTAAAGCAAAATAAAGTAAAAATAAAAATAAAAAAAATAATTACAGGTCTTGGGAAAAGCAATATAATACATTCTTGATTATTATAAGTACTCATTAATGTAGCTTTTCATAAGGACTGTATTTGTATGGTTTTCCTTATCCACTAGTGTTGACTCTTGGCAGCAGTCATTTTACATACATATACACATATATTTTAATATATATATAATATCATTATATGTAATATAACAATATGATGTATATTATATTATTATATCTAATACACATGTAATAAAAGGCACAGATATATGTTCCATTCAATGGGATTTGATGACTGTATGCAGCCAAAATGAAGTATAAAAAATTTCCTTCTCCCCAGAAAATTCTATTAAGCCCCTTCCCAATCCTTCCCACCCTTCCTTTCAGTAAATTTTCTGATTTATTTTAAAATCTATTCTTATATTTCCTATAAATTAAACAATTTAGATGGTACATTTTCATTTCTAACTTCTTTTTGTGCTTTATACAACTTGCTTTTGATACTCATCCATGTTATTCTATGTATTAGCTGCTTGTTCCTTCATATTTCAGAGTAGTAATCCATTTTATGAATATATCACATTTAGTTTAACAATTCTCTTGTTGAGGAACATTTGGATTATTTGCAGTTTTTATTTTTATTTTTTTATGACTAATGTCATCAGAAACATTCTTAAACAGATCTTTTGGTTGGTCATTTCTCGTGAGTAAATGTCTAAGAATGGAATTATTAATTAATAGGGCAGCTGTATATTTAAGTTTATAAGATGATGCCAAATAATTTTCCAAAGTAATTTTGTCACCTTACATTTCACCAAAAACATATGAGTCCCAACTTTCCAGCACATTTGCTGACATCTGACATCTGTATTTGTGTTCTTTTAAACTTCAGCCATTTTAATGAATGTGAAATGGTATCACCTTTTAAAATTTACATTTCCTTTATGATCCCATTTGAACAACTTCTCATATTCTTATTGATACTTTTAAAAAATTTTCTTTGGTGAAATGTCTGTTCAGATCTTTTGCCCAGTTTTGTTGGTCTTTTGACTATTGACTTATAGGTGCTCTTTCTGTATGCTGGAAAAAGAATACTTTATCACATATGTGTATTGCAAATATTTCCTCCCAGACTGTGGCTTGCCTATTTATTTTCTTCCTGGTGTATTTTGATAAACAGAAATTCTAATTTCAGTGAAGTCTAGTTTATCTATATTCCCTCATATGGTACTAGTCTTTTGTCTTCCACTGATTTATGTAGTGTTTCTGGTAGTCATATTAGCATTATGTGATTTTATTTCTCTGGTTTTAGACAGCTGTAAAATTCTGCTAGTAATCATTTTTAAAGTTATTTATTTTAAATTGAGTGATGATTTATTTATAATATTGGTTTGATCTCTGCCATATGTCACTATGAATTAACCATATATGTACATATATCCCTTCCCTCTTGAACCTCCTTCCCACCTCCCACACTTTCCCACCCTTCTAGGTTGCCATAGAGCCCCAGGCTAATACTCATTTATTCTGCTAGTAATCTCTAGCCTCAATTCTGAACCAGACACTGTGCTAGTCTCTAGAAACACAATGGAAATCAACAGTCATTGTCCCTATCCTTAGAGTTGGATTAGCTGGTTAGCTCAGTAATTGAAATCTAAAGTGGCTCAGACCTAGGGATACATATATAATCTTACAAAACCAGAATTCCATGATAAGGCTAACTTCAGTCAGTTCAGTTCAGTCACTCAGTCATGTCCAACTATTTGTGACCCCACAGACTGCTAACTTCAGGGTTTATTAATTCCGTGGCTCAATGGTGTCATTGAGGTTTTTTTCATCTCTCTGCCCTGCCATCCTCACTCAGATTGCCTGTATCCTCAGGCTATAAGCAAGGTGATTACTGCAGTTTAAGGTATTACAATGAGACAGAGTGATGCCAAGAGGTGGATGATAACTTGGTTTTACATTTAGCTCTAGTTTTGGAGTGAGGACTTTTAAAATTCTTTTCCTAGAGTCACTTCAGTGGACTCACTCATATCTCACTGAAAAGAATCACATCTGTTCCAGAGATAAATATTGGCCAGGTGAGTGAGATTGCTCTTAGATCAACCAACTCCCCTTTTGGACCTGGGCAGAGGCTACTTTTGCTGAGGCACATGGAAATTTGTGGAAATGACCAGTTAGTCTCCCGTCAGGAAGCTTCCATAGCCTCTTATACTTATCCATTAGAGGGTAGACAGAATGAAAACCACAATCACAGAAAACTAATAAACTGATCACAGGGACCACAGCCTTGTCTAATTCAATGAAACTATGAGCCATGCCATGTATGACCACTCAAGGCAGGCGGGACTTGATGGAGAGTTCTGACAAAATGTGGTCCACTGGAGACAGGAATGGCAAACCATTTCAGTATTCTTGCCTTGAGAACTCCATGAACAGTATTGCAAAGCAAAAGATATGACTCTGAAAGATGAACTTCCCAGATCAGTAGGTGCCCAATATGCTACTGGAGAAGAGTGGAGAAATAACTCCAGAAAGAATAAAGAGATGGAGCCAAAGTGAAAACAATACCCAGTGACTGGTGATGGAAGTAAGTCCAATGCTGTAAAGAACAATATTGCATAGGAACCTGGACTGTAAAGTTTGTGAATCAAGGTAAATTAGAAGTGGTCAAACAGGAGTTTGAAAGAGTGAAGATCGACATTTTAGGAATCTGAACTAACATGAACCAGAATTGGTGGATTTAACTCAGATGACTATTATATCTACCAGTGTGGGCAATAATCTCTTAAAAGAAATGGAGAAGCCCTAATAGTCAACAAAAGATTCCAAAATGCAGTACTTGGGTGCAATCTCAAAAACGACAGAATGATCTTTGTTCATTACCAAGGCAAACCATTCAATAACACAATAATCCAAGTCTATGCCCAACCACTAATGTTGAAGAAGCTGAAGGTGAACAGTTCTGTGAAGATCTAAAAGACCTTCTAGAACTAACACCCCCAAAAGACATCCTTTTCATCATAGGGGGCTGGAATGCAAAAGTAGGAAGTCAAGAGATAACTGGAGTAACAGGCAAGTTTGGCCTTGGAATGAAGCAGGGCAAAGCCTAATGGAGTTTTGCCAAGAGAATGCACTGGTCATAGCAAACACCCTCTTCCAACAACACAAGAGGATTGATTATATTCTTTGCAGTCAAAGAGGGAGAAGCCCTATACATACACTCAGCAAAAACAAGACCGGGAGCTGACTGTGGCTCAGATCATGAACTCCTTATTGTCAAATTCAGACTTGAATTGAAGAAAGTAGGAAAAACCACTAGACCATTTAGGTATGACCTAAATCAAATCCCATACGATTATACAGGGGAAGTGAGAAATAGATTTAAGAGATTAGAATTGATAGACAGAGTGCCCGAAGAACTATGGACGGAGGTTCATAACATTGTGTAGGAGGCAGTGATCAAGATCGTTCCCAAGAAATAGAAATGCAAAAAGGTAAAATGGTTGTTTGAGGAGGCCTTAGAAAGAGCTGAGGAAAGAAGAGAAGTGAAAGGCAAAGGAGGAAAAGAAAGATATACCCATCTGAATGCAGAGTTCCAAAGAATAGCCAAGGAGAAATAAGAAAGCCTTTCTCAGTGATCAATGCAAAGAAATAGAAGAAAATAATAGAATGGGAAGACTAGAGATCTCTTCAAGAAAATTAGAGGTACCAAGGGAACGTTTCATGCAAGGATGGGAACAACAAAGGACAGAAATGGTATGGACCTAACTGAAACAAAGGATATAAAGAAGAGGTGGCAAGAATACACAGAAGAACTATGCAAAAAAGATTTTCACGACCCAGAAAACCATGATGGCGTGATTACTTACCTAGGATCAGACATCCTGGAATGTGAAGTCAGGTGGGCCTTAGGAAGCATCACTACAAACAAAGCTAGTGGAGGTGATGGAATTCCAGTTGAGCTATTTCAAATCCTAAATGATAGAATTTAGAAAGATGGTAATGATAACCCTGTATGTGAGACAGCAAAAGAGACACAGATGTATAGAACAGTCTTTTGGACTCTGTGGGAGAGGGAGAGGGTGGGATGATTTGGGAGAACGGCATTGAAACATGTATAATATCATATGTGAAACAAATTGCCAGTCTATGTTCGATGCAGGATACAGGATGCTTGGGGCTGGTGCACTGGGATGACCCAGAGAGATGGTATCAGGAGGGAGGTGGGAGGGGGGTTCAGGATTTGGAACACGTGTACACCTGTGGCGGATTCATGTTGATGTATGGAAAAACCAATACAGTATTGTAAAGTAAAATAAAGTAAAAAAAAAAAAAAAGATGATTCTGTAAAAGTACTGCACTCAATGTGCCAGCAAATTTGGAAAGCTCAGCAGTGGCCACAAGGCTGGAAAAGGTCAGTTTTAATTTCAATCCCAAAGAAAGGCAATGCCAAAGAATGCTCAAACTACTGCACAATTGCACTCATCTCACACACTAGCAAAGTAATACTCAAAATTCTCCAAGCCAGGCTTCAACAGTATGTGAACTGAGAACATCCAAATGTTCAAGCTGGATTTAGAAAAGGCAGAGGAACCAGAGATCAAATTGAAAACATCCGTTGGATCATCAAAAAAGCAAGAGAGTTCCAGAAAAACATCTACTTCTTTATTGACTAGGCCAAAGCCTTTGACTGTGTGGATCACAACAAACTGTGGAAAATTCTGTAAGAGATGAGAATACCAGACCACCTTACCTGCCCTCTGAGAAATCTGTATGCAAATCAAGAAACAGCAGTTAGAACTGGACATGGACAAAGGACAGGTTCCAAATTGGGAAAGGAGTATGTAAAGGATTTATATTGTCACCCTGTTTGTTTAACTTATATGCAGAGTACATCATGTGAAACGCCAGGCTGGGTGAAGCACAAGCTGGAATCAAGATTGCTGGGAGAAATATCAATAACCTCAGATATGCAAATGACACCACCCTTATGGCAGAAAGTGAAGAAGAACTAAAGATCCTCTTGATGAAAGTGAAAGAGGAAAATGAAAAAGCTAGCCTAAAACTCAACATTCATAAAACAAATATCATGGCATCCAGTCCCATCACTTCATGTCAATTAAATGGGGAAACAATGGAAACAGTGACAGACTTTATTTTCTTGGGTTCCAAAATCACTGCAGACTGTGGCAGAAGGTCTCAGAAGAAACCCAAGGAAGAAATGGAATTCTCAACATATCAGCCAAAGACTGATAAAGGGTAAAGGGTAAAGGGTAAAGAAAAGACTCAGAAAGAAAGTAACAATTGATGAAACCAAATTTAGGAGTATGTATGTGAGCTCTTCCTGTAGAAAGAAGTGAGAGTTTTCAAATCTTAGCAAAAGAAGCAGCTCTCCAGTTAATGTGAAGAAGAGAACAACAAAGAATGAAATGAAATTCATGGTTCTTTTAAGAAATGCTCAGTCTGGTCAGAGCAATAGAAATGGTTAATCTTTTTTTTACTCAAATCCCTGATAATTATTAATAACTTGTCACAGTGGGAGAGAAATGCTATGGGGAAAAAATGTGATGAATTCTCAAAAATATGATCAAAATAAGCATAAGAGAATAGAATGTAAACAGAACATTTTTTGTGAACATAGGAAAAACATATTTATGTGAAAGGAATTTGTTGCAGCCATAGGGGTTTACTCTCTCTTTTCTTTCTTTTTTTTTTTTTAAACACTTCCAGCATTTTAACTGCTTCTCCAAAAGAAACTAAATCTGGAAAAGTGATACTTAGCTGGGATCAATTCATATAGATGACTTGATTTTAGTTAATTTGCTTCACAGAATGTCAAACTCAAAGAAATTATATGTGCTTCGATTAACAGCTTTTTAGTTGTAAGTCATAAAATCCAATTCAAGTTAGTCTAGGCAAGAAAGGTGAATTGACTAAATGAATCCAGCACATGCACGCAACTTCAAGGAAAGATTGAGCAAGGACTCATGGAAGGTACTGGAAAAAAGACACTGAGAGCAATCAGGATTTTCTGTCTGCCTTGTCTCTGCTCCTTTCTACACTTCTGCTTCTTCTCTTTCACTTTACAGACTTTTTCTGCTTCTCACTCCAGGGCCAGGCAGATTTCCCCTCATCTTCCTGCCCCAATTCCAGTTCTGCAGCTAATATCCCTCCATCTTGGGAGATAATTCCAAGCTGAAGTACATTCAGCTATTCTCTATTCCGAATTACAAGAAGAGAAAATGCAAGGGCACAAACTGGTCCAGCAAAGCCTGTAAGAACTTGAATGACATGGCTACAACTTTGCATCAAGTCCCCCTCAGATTCATTCATTAACCCACTGACCCTTTGAAAATCTCAGAAAATGGCAAGCTTTCTCTTTCCCCAGACACTTTGCTGTTGCTAGTCCCTTTGGCAAGAATAATGCTCTTCCAGATGTGGACAGGGTTGGTTTCTTCTTAGTCACTTTTCTCCTTAGACATCATTGCCTTCAAAAGGCCTGCCACGAACACTTACTTTAAATGGGAATTCCTTTCCCATTCACTCTATTTATTCTCTATCATAGAACTTGATTAATTTTTTAAAAATTTATTATTATTATTTTTACTTTATTTTTTAAAAATTTTTAAATTTTTACTTTATTATACTTTACAATATTGTATTGGTTTTGCCATACATTGACATGAATCCACCATGGGTGTATATGAGCTCCCAATCCTGAATCCCCCTCCCACATCCCACCCCATATCCTCTCTCTGGATCATCCCCGTGCACCAGCCCCAAGCATCCTGTATCCTGTATTGAACATAGGCTGGTGCTTCATTCTTACATGATAGTATACATGTTTCAATGCCATTCTCCCAATTCATCCCACCCTCTCCCTCTCCCACAGAGTCCAAAAGTCTGTTCTATACATCTGTGTCTCTTTTGCTGTCTCACATACAGGGTCATCATTGCCATCTTTCTAAATTCCATATATATGTGTCAGTATACTGTATTGGTGTTTTTCTTTCTGGCTTATCTTTTTTTTTTTTTTCTTGATAAGTCTGTCTTGATGAGTCTCTTACATGCACCTCATTTTTAAAAAATTCTTTTTTCCTTTTTACATTCACCTTGGGTAATAACTCTGTCTTCTAGTTTGCAGTTTATTTTTAAAATTAATCAGAAGGTTTATGATTTTTTTTCAAATAAACAGTTCTTGATTTCATTGATCTTTTGTTAGCTTTAATATCTATTTCATTTATCTGTTCTGATCTTTGTTATTTCTTTCCCTATACTGAATTCTGGTTTTGTCTTGTTTACCTAGTTCCTTTAGTTGTAATGTTAGTTTGTTTATTTCAGATTTTTCTTGTTTCCTGAGAGAGTTTTTTTTTTGTTTGTTTGTTTGTTTTACTTTACTTTACAATACTGTATTGGTTTTGCCATACATTGACACGAATCCTTGGGTTTGTGTACAGGTGTACATGAGTTTCCAATCCTGAATCCCCCGTCCCACCTCCCTCCCCATATCATCTCTCTGGATTGTCCCCG
Organism: Cephalophus harveyi; assembly: GCA_006410635.1. Lineage (NCBI taxonomy): Eukaryota > Metazoa > Chordata > Mammalia > Artiodactyla > Bovidae > Cephalophus > Cephalophus harveyi. The sequence goes on from SJYT01045017.1 coordinate 26,305, forward strand.
TGCATCAGCCCCAAGCATCCTGTATCCTGCATCGAACATAGACTGGTGATTCGTTTCTTACATGATAGTATACACATTTCAATGCCATTCTCCTACATCATCCCACCCTCTCCCTCTCCCTCAGAGTCCAAAAGTCTGTTCTATACATCTGTGTCTCTTTTGCTGTCTTGCATACAGGGTTATCATTACCATCTTTCTAAATTCCATATATATGTGTTAGTATACTATATTGGTGTTTTTCTTTCTGGCTTACTTCACTCTGTATAATCGGCTCCAGTTTCATCCACCTCATTAGAACTGATTCAAATGAATTCTTTTTAATGGCTGAGTAATACTCCATTGTGTATATGTACCACAGCTTTCTTATCCATTCATCTGCTGATGGACATCTAGGTTGTTTCCATGTCCTGGCTATTATAAACAGTGCTGCAATGAACATTGGGGTACATGTGTCTCTTTCAATTCTGGTTTCCTCAGTGTGTATGCCCAGCAGTGGGATTGCTGGGTCATAAGGCAGTTCTATTTGCAATTTTTTAAGGAATCTCCACACTGAGAGAGTTTTTTGATCACTATAAAGTTCCCTCTTAGAACTGCTTTTGCTGAGTACCACTGATTTTGATTCTGTTTTCATTTGACTCCAGTATTTATTTCCTTTCTGATTTCTTCAGTGCCCTCCTGGTTGTTTAGTTGCATATTGCTTAGCCACCATGTACTTCTGTGCTTTGAAATTTTTTTTTCTTGTAGTTGATTTCTAGCCTCATAGCATTTTCTTTAGAAAAGATGTTTAGTTATGATTTCAATCTTCTTAAATTTACCGAGACTTGTTTCATGGCCTAGTATATGATCTGTCCTGGAGAACACTCCATGCGGACTTGAAAAGAGTATGTATTCTGCGGCTTTCAGGTGAAATATTCTATATTTATCTCTTAACCCCATCTGAACTACATGTATCATTTTAGGCCAGTGTTTCATTATTAATTTTCTGTCTGAATGATGTAAGTGGGATGTTAAATTCCCATGCTATTATTGTAGTACTGGCTGTTTATCTTTCATCGTTGTTAATATTTGCTTTATGTATTTAGGTATTCCTATTTTGGGGACATATCTTTCTTAACAATTTTTATATCTTCCTGGATTGATTACATAATTTATCGATATGTGATATCTTTCTTTATCCCTTTTAACAGTATTTTTATTTTGTCTCATGTAAGTACCTGGGTTTCTTTATGTTTCCATTTGCATGAAATACCTTTTCCATCCCCTCACTTTCAGTCTGTGTGTATTTTTAAAGCTGAAGTGAGTCTCTTGTAGGCAGCATATATGGATCTTGTTTTTATATCCATTCAGCCATTCTATTTTTTTCAATTGGAACATTAAGTCTGTTTACATTTGAAGTAGTTATTGTAGCTGTGTATTTGCTGCCATGTTGTTAATTGATTGGGGGTTATTTTTGCAGTTCTTTTTTGTTCCTTTCTTCTTTTGTGCTCTTCCCCTGTGATTTGAAGACTATCTTTAGAGTCACGGGCTTCTTGGGTGCTGAGCTGGTAAAGAATCAGCCTGCAAAGCAGGAGACCCTGGTCTGATTCCTGGGTTGGGAAGATCTGCTGGAGAAGGGCTAGGCTGCCCACTCTAGTATTCTTGGGCTTCCCTTGTGGCTCAGCTGGTAAAGAATCCTCCTGCAATGCGGGAGACCTGGGTTTGATCCCTGGGTTGGGAAGATCCCCTGGAGAAGGGAAAGGCTACCCACTCCAGTATTCTGGCCTGGAGAATCCCATGGACTGTATAGGCCATGGGGTCACAAAGAGTCAGACACAACTGAGCAACTTTCACTTTCACTTTTAGTGTCACATTTGTATCCCTTTCTCTTTCTGTGTGTGTATGTTTTATAAATTTGGGATTTGTGATTTCCATGAAATTTATAGCCATGGGGTCACAAAGAGTCAGACACAACTGAGCAACTTTCACTTTCACTTTTAGTGTCACATTTGTATCCCTTTCTCTTTCTGTGTGTGTATGTTTTATAAATTTGGGATTTGTGATTTCCATGAAATTTATATATAACAATCTACATATATGTGATTATTTAAGTTGCTGATCTCTTAAGATCAAATGCATTTAATGATCTGCATTTTTAATTCACCCACCCACATTTACTGTTTTTGACATTATATTTTGCATCTTTTTGTTTTGTGTACTCCCTTAACTACTTTTGTGGATCTAGATGATTTTACTATGTTAGTCTTTTAATCTCCCTACTAGCACAAGCTGGAATCAAGATTGCTGGGAGAAATATCAATAACCTCAGATATGCAGATGACACCACCCTTATGGCAGAAAGCGAAGAGGAACTAAAAAGCCTCTTGATGAAAGTGAAAGAGGAGAGTGAAAAAGTTGGATTAAAGCTCAACATTTAGAAAATGAAGATCATGGCATCCGGTCCCATCACTTCATGGGAAATAGATGGGGAAACAGTGTCAAAC